>BLKR01009753.1:0-89760 GCA_011170035.1 Teleogryllus occipitalis
GCTTAGTGTCTTTCGCAGGGACTGTAAAGATGTCTAACTCTCTCCTTCGTGGTGGACATTGCTGCCTGGTCAGCTATTTTGTTTCCTGTTATTCCCATGTGGCCAGGAACCCAACAAAACACTAAGATATATCGGCGATCAATAAATGATGGACTTGGGTGTTGAAGACAGAAAAAGAGGAAGAACTTTTACATCAGAAGGAGATGTTGAGGATTTTTGCGCTGGGGAACACCGTTTCCTAAAGCTATGATTGTATTGCAATTACACAAATTTCATTTTTGGCATAGAAATATCGCTCTAGCATTGATAGTTGGCCACCTCCACTACCCACATGTCCGATAAGGCAAATATGATCCCTGGCTGGAGAATGCAAAGAAAAATAGACATAAATTCATTATAACTTCCATTACATTCATGACCTGTACTAAATGCAAACTTCATTTGTGTTTGATAACGCAAAACAAGTGTTTCTACTATTTTCACAATAAATGAACATAATTTATATAATAATTTGATATGTGCCAAGGCACTATAGTATTGTAGTCAATCACATTGCATTTAAAGAGATTGAACACCGCCATGTGAAAAACCAAGTAAGCATGGTATGTGCCACAGAGAGTGGGACTCATGATCGAGTGTGTTTTTGACGTTTTGAATCTAATTGCAAGCCTGATGATGAGGAAAAGAAAGTCCTCGAAACAGTTATGACATTAAACTAATACAAAACTTATATGAAGTAGAATTATTTAAGTAGATGTATCTCCAATAATTAATGAAGGTCTGTTCTAAAATACAAGGGCCAAAACTGAATTTATATGAAAGTGAAAACGAACAAACATATAAACACTTAAATAAATAAACATGATTGCATAATAATAATCACACATACTACAGACAAGCATGTTTAAAAAAATGGTGTTTTACTTTCATAAAATAACCTTCTCAATGCCCAATGTTCCATATACACAACATCTTATAATTTTGAAAATACTGAGTAAAATTTGAATAATGAATTTTAAAAATTAATTCAAGAGTAATAAAGTAGAAAGAAAAGAACTTTTGTTTGTGTCATTTGAACTAACTTGGGCACGAAACAATTAAGTAGAGAAACCATGATGAAAGACCTTGTTCCTTCACCTGCAGTAGAGTTAAAGAACTAAATAAAAGAGATCCATCTCCTAAAAGGCAAATGGATTCCTACTACTTTGGTATTAATTTCGCTTCAAGAAGAAGCGTTCCCAAAGCAGACCTCTATATTTACTTAAACCTAAAGTGAAACAAGTGTGTTAGACATCCACAGCAATTGTCACCGCAGATGTCCACTGCTATGTTAAAATTTCATAATTTAATTACATCAACAATACCTCATCAGCATTCTCACAATTAAATGATAGTACGCAGACAGCAGTTAGGACAAGGTAATAATATTTTGATTTGCGAAAAGAACATTGAAACCCTCGATCATTGCTGCACATTCAAAGTCACTTGTTAGTAGAGGAGCCAGATTCGTAGCAATCTGTTAATCTGTCTTAACTGTTAGTTAAGCGAAACGGGTGACAGAGGAAAGAATACCACTTTCAAGAAGCATCAGTTTATTATTTACCACCACGAAAAGGGCAAAACCTATTGAAAATAGCAAAAAATGCTATTAATGGGAAAAATCACTGAGTGGTATAGCCTCAAAGCATTAATAAAGACAGGATTGAACCTGCAACCTGGAGGACTACGCCCAAAGACATTTACTCTCCAAGAGAGTCACAATGTGAGAATGGTGATGCAGGATCCTTGTATCAATGCAACAAACATCTCTGCGAAGTTAGAAATTGACATTGGGAAGAAAGTAAATTTGAAATGGGTGCAAAGAGTTTTACGGAGGTAAAATTTCCCTAGTCATGGTGTCAGAAGAAAGCAAGTAAAATATAGTAAGCAAGTAAAATATAAGTAAAGCAAACCAAAGAAAAACCAGGAGTTTGCTAAAGAACACATAAATGAAGATAAAGACTGGAATCAGGCAAAATTTCTCAATTTCTGGAAAACAGAATGAAACTTGTTCATACCAAAACTTCTCACAGAACGAACATAAACTTTTTAGTTTTGTTTATCAACTTTCTTCAGCAGTACAATTTCAAAACCATACATTCGCATGAAAATTTTCACAAAGTTGTTAGTTAATTTTTTCCAACATAATACATAATACTAATTTACATTCTCTAAAATCCTTACATGACAATTCTCATAAAATTTGTGAACATTCATCTCTTGCAAACCACCCATTCACAATTATTTTATAAATACTTTTGGTGGATGTACATAGGTTTGCAAGTGGACCCTTTCACTTGTTTTTATTCTTCAATTGAATTGGTGATTGGAAAAAGGAAAAAAGTTCATGCACCTATGTTTCGAGAAAACATTTAATTCCATGATTTCAACCTTAGAATTATTCCAATAAAATATGATGGTGTGTAACCATATTTGACAATAAATACAAATTACATTTACGAAAGGTAATCTTCTATTCATATTACTTTCTGCTTGCATAAGGTTTTCTTCTTTGTACAGTGTTTGAAGTCATTCATTCACGTTTTTTAAATAATTATGTATTTAATTTTAATTTTTAGCCAAAAACATGTACCTGAAGATGGAGACGTAATGATCAATGAAGTGTTGTAGTTCAAGACCGAATGGTGAAATGAAGCAAGTTTTTGTCTTTTAATTATATTTGATGTGACCGATTCCCAATTATAACCTGATTGTCTATAAATAAGTGGAACATTTTATCATTATAAGTATGACAGACAATCAATATAACTGTAATAAGCTAAGGCTATTCGCCTAGGTCCCCATGAATATTGTGACATCTACAAAAAAAACTTCTTTTAACCACTCATTCTTGATTTTATCTTTGTTTTTAAGGTATCATAAACATGATTTTTCCCTACTTTAAATTTCTTTATCAAAACAGTAGCAGAAGTGTTGCTTTGTTTGTTTCAATTAGTCTAATTTCCTTTCTGAGAGTTAATGTTTCCAATTTGCCATCTGACACCATAAACACTTCATTAACAATACCTGCAACTCACTGAACTGAATAACAACAAACATTTTGAACCACTGAACCCAAAACATGCATTACAAGAACTGTGGAAGGATTGCTCTTCGCATCTCTCCTTCTTCCTCAAGGGCTTGTAAAGGTCAGTGCTATTACAAATGCACAGTGGCTTTTGCATGAGTAGCGTGGGAAATTCAGACGAGAGTAGCTGACATAGCAAAAGGACAAGCACAGCTCTGAGACTCTTGGTTCAATGTCATAACACTTACAGGTCAATGTTTCATTTCAAAAAATATTTGTTTTCCGCCGTATTCAGAATATTTTAATACTGTCATACTAAACATTCCTTTCCGTTTCCACGTTAGGTACGTTTCTGGCTTATCCAGTGTACTTTGCAGTGGAAAATATGATTATTTTCTGGTGAAAGCAGGTTTCCATCTTAGACAGGTTTTACTGTATTAGGAGAAATAAAATAAAGTAGGTGGACAAGTTCTACCCTTCATTAAACAGAACAATTTGAAAATTAAAAACTTACAACATAAGAAAACACAAATATAATTGTACAACAGAATTAGAACTTCTAAAATGTTTAAATAAATATTCAGTAATTACATCCATTCCAAATCACAATGTGCTTGATATTTGTTATGTGGAATCCAAACAATAATGAAAAACAGCCATTCTTCAGAACATGCCATATTCCAAAGTTGAACCACCTCAGATGAGGGATATTGGCAGTTTATTGGTAAAGACAAAATACCTGAGGTAGAGAACAGTGCAAACTAATAATGTTTAATTAACGCATCCATCAAAATTACAGCAGACATGAAACAACAGATTATGAACAAACCACAAGCCACTATCAAGCACAGATGAATTTGGCACAGAGTTCACAATAATGCAGAATTTCTTGGTCCTTTATTGCCAGTAAAAACTTACTGAAGAAAGTAACATATTAAATTCCACAATAAAAGAACTTAAATACTTCTTTTTGCTTTCTTATTTCTTTGAAAGTGAACACACTATAGACTACAATTAACTTCATTGCTTACCACCGGAACACTTGGCACCACACCCATACACACCCTTCGCGTATTGATGACGTGAAGAATCCATGAAGAATTAAATCCATTAATAATGCAATGCACTTGTTCCCTCTTTTAATTGGAATCAACATTTCAAGATCTGCAAATTAACACTTATTTAATTGAGGAAACATTCCACAACATAAAAGTTAATAACAAAAAAAAAAAAAACTTACCATCATATTTTTCACATAAGTTCCTCATACAATGAGAGCACTGAAGATAGCTGGTACATTTTTACATGTCTTTTAAGATTAATGTTCCACCACTGCTACAGTTCCAGTAGGATGAAGACTTCAGGGGAACCTCACCTCAAATATGCAACACTTGCATGGAATTTACTAAGTGAAACTATCCTTTCTAAAACTTATTTTCCTTATCTCTGTATTCTTCTTTCTCACAGCGCACATCATAAAAATTATAGTTTTGGAAGAATGGTACATTTCTCATTTGGTTTCAAAAATTTTAAATTCAATCTGAAGAGGCCGTCTTCACTGATCAGATGTTTGGTAGAGCAAAATATTCTTGGGCAACTCCATTATTTTCCTAAACAAAACAATTAAGGCTCTCAATTCTTCTTAAATAAAAATAATTCCAATCTCTGAAATTTATGTGGTATATGTATAAATAAATCATCGTGAAAGCACAAAGGCCAACAGTGTGTTCTGTGTATGATATATCTACGAGGTCAATAGTACAAATATTTTTTATTCTATTTCAGTCAAAAACAAATAAAAAACTGCTTGTGACGTGTGTGTGTGTGTGTGGGGGGGGGGGGGAGGGCAGTATAATCTGCAGACATTTTATTGAGCTCCAGAATCTCTACCCCACACTTTTAGTACATCTAGTTGAATAATTAATAAAAGTATCAACGAAGAGTGGCTATAACGTTGACTACCATTATATCAGTTGATCCTCAATGACTATCAGTTCATGTTTCTCTAACATAAACAGAAGAATAGTATAATCTTCCGCTAGTTATCAAATTTTTGAATACCTAAATTTGTAAAGTTGAATCTGAATCCTTATGTCTCAATCTTTCCTACCAATTTAAGTGGCCAATGTAAGCGAATTCCATTCATCATAATACTTGATACACATGAGATCATATAAAAAATGAAGAATTTCATAAAAGCACTTATCCATTTTTTTTTTTTTTATTCATATTATTTATCTCTCATTTTTTAAGTCACATTTTTTTCAATTCTTTCCATTAGTGAAATCACTAGTCAGGGGTATATTAAATTATTGAATTCTTCCATAGAACAGTGAACATCTACAAGAAAAATCCATCTTTGGACCTGATTTTTGTTTGTTCACTTTTTGTTTCTTAAAAGCAATATTACATATTAAAAGACGATATTAAAAAAGGGGGGTTTTATCTCTTATATGTGAAAAGATATTGAGTAGAACAGAATGTAAAAAACTTATCACAGAATGTGAATTTTGAACTTAGTGATTTGCACTTGATAATATTTAAAGAAACTACCATTACCTGAGTTTCCATAGGATGATGCTGAAGTTGTTTTAGAGTATGTTTTTGAAGTAATTTCTCTTAATTCCATTTGTGCTAATTCACACACCCTACATTTGCAGCAGAAAAAATATTGAATTCATTAAGCTAGTCTACTGCTGTTTAATGCATCCCTTCAGAGTTCCAAACGGTGTTGGCCTGTCTTCATTATTAATTCTATATTTTTATATTTTCTGAAATGAAAATAAAATATTTGGAATGGCATACAACACACTTTTCACTTTCTGAAATCCTAACAAAATCATCACTGAACTTCTTATTGAATAAATCCTGTAATATGGTCATTTCTCCAAGCAGAATTCAAAATGAACATAATTATTTGAATTCAAAAACTTCTACAAAGTTCAAAAGAAATAAGAAACTTCATAATTCTCGGACTTTACTAAGCACTCTCAATAAAAGAATTACCTTATGTCCCAAATTACATTAAGCACATGATCTTTACTACAAAACACCGTCAAATGACAAATATTAATAGATAACGATACCAATCGCACCACTTCCCTGGTCCTCCATACCAACATTTGGTTCATTGTCCAAAACAAAGAGACGAATATTTTCTTATCAGCGAAACCTATTTCTCATTATGGACCTAGAATTCTAACTCATAAAATTTTACACAATTACACACGTTAGGTCAACGTAATTCTGTAAGAACGGGGTAAATGGCAATTCCTTCTTTTGCTAAAATGGAATAATTTTAACGCGCCTATTCTAACGGTATTGGTCTTCCAGGAGATAGGATGATGTCCAAAATATTGATAACGAAATAAGAAATATTCAAAAACAACTTCACTTTGAAGAACTTTCATAGAGAGAACAAAACATTTTCTGCTCTTCTGTAAAATGAAGTGAATGTAGCGCAGGGCCTATTATCTCCAAGATTCAGAAATATAATATGAAATGAAACTTTTCTTACCATACACTCCGTACTTCGCTTTCTCGAATGTCAATAATCGCACGGAACATTCTTATACATGTTAATAACTCGTCACTTTCCGTCTCTTGCCCGGTGTAAGATACACTGTGGTCTCTCTCGTTGAGAGCACAACCTGTTGCCTGTACACCATTCTGAATATTCTTTCGGGAATAAGTATTCAAATACAGTCCAAATATTTTATTAGACTGTCACAGTCCAGCCACGCGCGATATAAAATTAAACTGATAAAAACACCTTGTGCCGAGCAATCACCCACGTCTTGCTCTGCATCTGCATTGGCGCCACAGAACACACGTTTTGCCGCGTCCGCGTGGTTTGTGTTGTGATGTTAACTCAAGATGGCGTTGGTTTACATCATGTTGGAAAAACATGAGAGGATTCTTGTGCATCGTATCCGACTTCAGCCAATGAGCTTCAGGAACCAGTTTCGTCATAATATTAGCGGGTAGTTTAAACATCAAAATCACCACATTAAAATACACCTTCGTTTTATTTTTGGTAGACCGTTGAAAATTGTTACTTTATGCTACTTTTAAAATGTTTCTAAACACCTGTCGCTCTCCATGTAACATGGCAACTAACGTCTGGTCTGACTTTTCAAACGAAATGCCCGTGTTGTGGTCACGTTGTTCGTGACGCAAACTGGTGCTGCACAGAACGAACACAAAACGGTGCACCGCAGGAGCCCACCCATCTCTTTCCACCATGCGTCTACTGCGGTCAAGTAACTGGAGGAGGAAGTTGCAGGATATCCAGGTGCTTTTACGGGAGGGTTTGTGAGGAATGTTGGAGCAGGATCATTAGATTTAAGAAAATAGTTATTGGTGGTTTAGATGGTGGATTTTGCGGAGTCGTGGATGTGGTTTAGGATGTGAGGGATATTGTGTTGGGAACTTAGACAGAGGCGTAGCGTGCATGTCAGCCGTTCACAGCGGAGGAAAATTTTGCCGTCCCCTTATTTAGGTATTTAAATTCTAAAGAACATTTCCGCAAGAATAATCATCATTATTATTGTGTATTATACAGGTTACAAATAAAAGTCAAGAATATATGTTTTACAATATAATCACATTTATTACAAAACGTCTTATACGTATGCCTTTATATAACGGATAAATTAGGGACGGATTTTAATGTCCTTTTTTTTTTCAATTTAGAACAATGCCTTTTAGTATTGGCATTACTTTTACGTTATGACTTAAGACCGGATTCACGTGTTACAGCATCTTTTCTTTGCTAACTTCAAATTGGATGAAACCTTGACAGAAATTTGAATCATGGAAAGAACATTATTTTAGTACGTGTTTTACTTTGCATGAAATTGCACGTATTGTTACTACACGATATTGCATGTTTTAGGCAATGCTGCCTGAAAACTTTGGGATTTACTGGACTAATCTTAGTTTTGTTGTATGAAATATAATTTTTATATTATCAACTTGTTTTAATTTATCTTTTTTAAAGGTTTCATTTAAGAACAAAGTTTTTAGTGATATTACCCAGCAGTGCATTCGGGTGGTCTGTGAAACCCGAGTTCTGTTTAATACTTGTATGTATCTATTCTACATTTTGTTGTCCTATGCACTGAGCGTCTTACCTTTCCTTAATGCTTATTGTATAATTAAAATTTCTGAGTTCTTGGAGCAGGGATAGGTGCGCGGCCCTTGGTTGCGGTCGCTCAACCAACGCTATGTTTGAGTCTATTTTACAAATCGGATTATATATCCATTTTGTTAGTCTTCTCTGAACTTTGACCTTACGTCCGGGCGCAAAGCTGCACTGCGTTTCAAATTCATCGAATTTCTCAGAACAAACGTTCCCCAGGGAGGTTCAAGGGAGAATGCAGTTTTTTATCGCTTTTTGCAGCGGTCACGTACGTACGTCAGTGTGAGGCTCGGCACACAGACGAGTATACATTTTTTGAAAAATGAAATTTTCCTGTCTGAAACATATATTAGTTGATAGAAGATATAATAATTTCTCAGAAAATGATTTGGAAATATACATACTTGTAAATAATAATAAAAACAATTAAGAACACTTCTTTGGTAACTTATTTTTAATTTCTGAAGGTACATTTGTATTTTTCAATTTTTGTATTTACTTTGTGTTTTATGCTAATTTAATTTTGTGCGAACAATATTTAAACTGTCAAATATGGTTTGTTTAAACAATATTTACAAACTTAATTACATAACACTAAAATTATATTTCATTGGCGTTATATATCTTATTCAAAATATAAATATAAGTTAATAAGTGGATTAAATGAAGTTTTTAGGCTACATAACACCGTTTGGGAAAATCTTCATTTTTTATTGTATCTTTTTGCACGTTTTGATGTTTTTACTGCACTTTTAAGGCGTTTTACTGCATGAAAATCCGGTCTTAAGTTATGACTAAAAGAATGACATTTTTATGGGGCATTGGTTTCGCATTTTTCTTCGATTTCGACTGATAAGTCATTTCTAATCCTTTCCGGTCACTTTTCAAACATTTGTCGCTGATTTCATCGATTTTAGTATCTAGTGCTCCTTGCTTTAACTAATATTTACGAGGTGCAACAAATGTTTTCCATCGACTTCCTGAGTAGTCTATTGGATTTCTTCGCTCAGAAATTGTAATAGCCATTGTATGTTATTTAAGGTTCCAGTAACACTTATTAGTACCATTGGAAATTCGTCCGATTTCGCGATAATTAAAGACAGATTTCCTGGTAAAGAATAGTGCAAACCAAAAGTTTGCAGGCTGAGTTCATTTGAACGAAAGGAAGCTTTGATTACATCAGTTAACATATACAACAGCTTGAGTTGTTCATCCGGTTTTTGATCAATTTTTTTACTTCCTTTTCTTTGTTTTAGGATATTTTAAAGCATTTTATTGATCAATTTTGGAGGATGTTCGGCGGCGTGCGACATACGCCGCCACCGACGAGCAAAGCTTCTCGCCTCAGCTTGCTGATAGGGTCATGCGGCCTGCCACTGCCGGTGCCACGTTTCGACGACGTAACAAACCCATATTGTGCGACAAGACGCCTAACTACAAGAAATCACTTATTGTTTCTGTTAAAGTTTCTTATTGTACATAGTTCTGGTGTGGGAATTAAAAGTCAATTAAACTGTATGCTGTGTTAAATACCGCCGTCAATCGATTTCTCGGTATCAAGGACCCACAAAACGTGGATTCTGGCTACACAAGTGAGATGATGTTCTATATTGTTAATTGGGCTTGTGTTCCGGAGTAGTTCTTGTGGCGAAGTCATGAGAATGTTGCTATTAATTGTGTATTTCCAGATTGTGTAGTAAATACCACAACCAAGGAGTCTGATGAATGTACCCCAATTATGAAATGTATGACTTCTTAACGGAAAAATATCCGGCCACGAACATTTGAGAGCACAAAAACAGAGGATTGCCCAATAAGAGGTACAATTTAAGAGTGCTCTCCCAACAATGAGGCAGCTTGTTTCCCAAACCCTGTATGAACGTGTTGAAAACTATGTTCAACCGCTTTCTCAATTCAGAAGCACGATGCACGATGGTCTCACTTGTTTCCCAAACCCTGTATGAACGTGTTGAAAACTATGTTCAACCGCTTTCTCAATTCAGAAGCTCAATGCACGATGGTCTTCTGAAATGAAATACTAAAGCACTAAAGATACACTTGCAAAGTACTAGGGCATTATAAGAACATGTTAAATTTTCCCTTGACATCTACTTTGATGAAGATTTTAAATAAACAAGAAAGGAAAGAAGGTTTCAATAATCATGTGTTTGAAATTTTAAAGCAAGGTAGCAGTATATTAATGCACGAGACAAAATTTGCATACTCACGTGGGTTAAATAATTTTCAAATCCCTCTACATCTTCCTAAGCATTGTAAGTCAGGGTGACCCTAAAAGTGAACCTGACTCACAGTGGATTTGCAAATTATTCAACCCACATAACAGCAATCAAGAATTCAGGGAAGATTGTCAATCAGGCCCTTTGTTTGGTGAGTAGAGATTATATCATTTATTTATTTATTTTACGTCAAAAAACAGTTAAAACTGCGTATGACGTGCTATGGGGAGAAGTGAATTCTGTGCACACCTTCAAAATCCTATGATCACTACACTAAGTCATATACTACTTGAATTTTGAATTTAAAAAAAAGCTCCCATGTAATAAAATCTATTTTCAAGGATAAATAAGCAATAAATTTTGGGCTCTTATCCATGTTGTCCTTCCGAATAATACTTCCTGCCGCAACAACATGGAAACGATAATTTGAATAACTGTATTTCCCACTGAATTCTAGAAGACGTGCATAGATAATGAAGTTACATTTATGTCCAGAAGCAAAACAAGGGGCCATCTCAGCGTTTGCTCAATGGATCAGGGAAACTGGACGAAACACCTGATCGATATGGGGGTCATTGACCCAGAAGCTGCGATAGAATTCTTGTCACATATTGTTTAGAATTATACAGTCCAATGGTAAATAATACACTAAATATTACTGTTAAAATTAATGTTACTTTCCTTGTGATGCTCAGTATTGTCTCTAATTGTATAGAAACAGTTATGCAGCAGAAACGATTTCACTTGGGATTTAAACTTTTCTATCGAATTTAATTGTTTAATGTCATCTGGCAAAATGTAAAATAATGTACATGTATTGTATGTGAATGTTTTGTTATGAGCTGTTGATACTCTCACCTGATGAAAATGATTTCTACGTCGAGTGTTATAGTAATAGACATCGGCGTTTTCTGAAAATATATTCCCGCCCTTAAGCAAATCATTTTTGACAAAACCCACTGATTCGTAAATCAACAGACAAGGCAATGGTAAAATACCGGTTTTAATAAAGAGATGTTTACAAGAATCACGTGGGTGGGATTTGGTTGTTATTCGTACAATTCGTTTTTTTTTTTTTGGTAATCTAAAAGAGCTATAAGATGTATTTCCCCAGAATATTATGCCATATCTCAGGCGGGAATGAACATTCGCGAAATATACACAACGAGCAGTATGAAGGCTGACGGAATTTGAAAGAATTCTGAACGCGTAGCATAATGAACGTAGTTTTGTGTTCAATTCATTTAAATGGACGTTCCATTTAAGGTTTGACTGAATTGAGAGACCTAAAAATGTTGTTGCGTTAACATCAGTCAATGGTACACCATTCATTCTCAATGGGGCACAGAATGGTTTATTTGAAATGGAAAACTGCATTAAAACCGTTTTCGTTTCATTTACTATTAATTTATTTCGGAACCAATTTGAAACATCTGATATTGTACTATCTACGGTCTCTTTATTGCAAAGGATGTTCGTATCATCCGCAAAGAGCTGCATTAAAACCGTAAAAAGTTCTTCCGTTTACGTAAAGTAGGGCCTAAAATCGATCCTTGAGGAACTCCACGTGCAATGGGGAGAGTCGGAAAGGTGCGTGCGTAATGTTTCATCATTCCAGCAAGGTATTTCCACTTTCTGAGATCGTTGTTTAAGGTACGAACATAACCAATCTAGAGCAATACCACGGATTCCATATGAAGGTAATTTTGAAAGTAAAATGTCATGATCAATGACGTCAAAAGCTTTTGAGAGATCTAAAAATAATCCAATAGGTGCCTCGTTTTGATCCAATGATGAGGCGACATCTTTAAGAAAAGAAAATGGCTGTTTCCGTTGATTTTGATTTTCTAAATCCATGTTGGTCATAATTAAGTACTAACTTATTTAGGTCACTTGTAGGTCATCTTTGATCTCCGTTAGTATGACTTGCATCAATTGCATAGGGAATAATTTGAATTTTCTGTTTTAAGATTTATTTCCCTTTTAATAATTTGTTTCCGTTCCTTAATAATACGATTGGTAATATATTAAAGATAGTGTTTTGCACTTTATTTCATTGTTCCATCTATTATCCTTTTTTGAAATTATAAATTGTTAGACTGGTAAATTTATTTCATTGTTTGTTTTGTTTCAATACAGAATATACAGTCACCACCTCAGGTTATAGTGAACTTCTGGGGAGTAACATTTTAGGTTCACTATATTCGATGACAAAATTAAATAGAATTTCTCCATAACTATTGATTTTATTAATATATAGTATGACGCTCCATTCAAGTACGGGCTGCCGCGCTTCTTGGCTGCGAAGGAAGCGAGCGGCAACGTGGTTTGAAGTGGCGAGAGTTGCGAACAGGGTTCGCTGCTGCAGAGTGCAATGTCGGGAATGACGTGCACTCAAAAAAAAATTCTTTTTTTATGGTGGGAGCAAGCGACCGGAGAGGATGGTGGAGTGGCGAGACGGGAGTGTGGAACTGTGCTGTGTTGGTCTTCGGTGGGACGTAGCTCTCCCCTACAAATTTGAGAGGAGGTAAATGGAAAACTATGTACTTTGTTGTGGAACATTTAATTCACGAGGAGAGGTGGTGTAGTGTTCGAGGTGCACTGAAAGATGATGGAAGCGTGTTGATATAATTGGTTGGGGAATACACGTGAACTGGAACTGATTGTGAGTGCAAACAAAGCATTTAATTCACGGTTGTTTAGTTGAATTGTATAGGTGTGCGGTTAGAGAATCAATCTCTCCTTAAATTGAGATGCAGTACTCCAATTTGGAATTGTGAAAGTATTGTAGGTGCGAGTCCTGACATTTGAAGTGGCTTTTTCTGACTACTTTTGCCAGATGTGTAATATTCTTTTAAATACAAGATGTTCTGTTGCATTATTCTAAGGTGAAGACTTAAAGAGGCTGATAAATGAATTTGTGTGTATTAATGTATCAATTTTCAATCACCAATATGCATAAGTGGATTGTGAACGAATTATTTATTAATGGGAAAAGAGCTTGAAGAAAGGTGAACTTTCACTTTCATTAACTGGTACTGTTGACAATTATGTGCTCTCTATTTGTAACTTATACTGCAGTTTTCTTACTATAAGGAATGTGTCAAGAATTGTTAGTTTCTGTTAAATTGGGAATGAGATCAATATGAGTGCAATATTTTATTGGAGATAGTCCAATATCACAGATTGTAAAAAAAATAGCTGAGTGGAAGGAGGACAGTTTGTGCACAAACATTTTAGGTCACATTCACAATAAACTGTTGTAAATAGACATATCTACATTTAAACTTATTGGCTGTTATATAATCACAATGAAAAGACCCTAACTTCATAAAATCCGAAAGAAGAATTTGGTGAAAAAAAAGACAAAGATTTTCATAAAACCTACCTACACCTTCGCACAAAAAACAAGCGCGCACGCACGCGCGCACACGCACACTATTTGAACAAACTACTTGGTGACTCAGAGTAGTATTCTCTGATCTACTAGTTACGAGGGTGACAGCTATATGCTTCACCACTTACTAGACGGCACAGCCTCGATTTTTTGGGTAAATATGAGGAAACAATCTCATAATCGTGGACCTGACCCTACATTATCCGATAATATTATTATAATACTTACCATCAAAGTTTCAATTCGTTGGGTTCATATGACACTTGATAGAAGGGGCATTTAACGGAGCAGGGAGCCTCCCCTTTTTTTGTTGCGAAAGAGCCTGAAGCACTGAATGGCTCACTCAAAGGGTGTACAGGTGTACATGAATAAGATTTGTTCGACACTTAAAATGAGTGTTAAGTGTCCACCATGAATGCGGCCCTAAATATTGTAAATATTGTTTCAAATCATGAATTACATTTCGTTTTTTTTTATTGTATTGTATTAATTTTTATGGGGCAGCGAAATGATCCTGAAATTCAAAATTTTGCAATTACTTGAATGAGAGTACAATATTCATTAAATTGTAAAGCACAAACACCACTCTTCAAGTTATTAGATTTATAACAAATTAATAATACATTTTCAACTTTATTGTCACACATCACAAATACATTAATAATTCATACATTCAATTACAATAAGTATTAATATAAACTCATTAGAATATAATACAAAGAGACTATTTTTGTTAGCCCTTCGATGCTCGTTTTTGTACCACAAAACCATTTCTGGAATTTTTGGGTCGTATGCCTTATCGTACAGAGTTGATTCCGCTGGCGCAATATCGGCGAACGAAAGTGAAAAACGGGTGACAGAAGTGAGGTTTGTGAATTCTGTGAACGTGTACATTCTATGAACGTAGTTCTGATATTGTAGCGGGAATGACATTTCCCTAAATTTATTTCGGTTGACAGAAATATTGTTTTAATGAGAAAACAGCACTTAAATTTTTGCAAGAACTCAATACTGTGTACAAAGAAAGCAAATGCTTCGGAAATTGTGCGTAGAAAACGTTTTACGTTAATTAGTTCAAGGATGTTTTACGTTAATCGCGGAGGCCGAAGGTCGGAACCTCGCCACCGAACGTGGGCATTATTAGCAGAGAGTTACTGCCCTTTAAAGGGTGAGGGTTATGAATATGAATTCCGCACGCAGTGGTTTCGTTCGCCAGGATTTCGCGGAAGTGAGCCAATACGATAAGGGATAAGAGCCAATTTTTATTGAAATTAGACATTTCCACCCATTAACTGATACAATTTTTATTGAAATAACACACTTCCACCTAATTTCCTTAAAAGAAAAACATATTAATCCAAAAATGTAAACATAACATCAGTTGCTTGGACAAAAGGCGTACGATGTCGCATTACAATTACAATAACTGCTTTTAAGTTTTGAGAACATAGTTATAGAACATTTATTTGTTTACAATGAAAACAATTTCACTTTGCCCAAAGGCACAGCAGAGCAAATTAAATTTGATAGTGAAATGGTTTTCACGTAGAAGATTGTTACTGACAGGGCATACGACACATTTGTAGTTTTTCATAAAATAAAACTACACACGTGTCAGTTTTCAACACCCATAAGTTAATAACATTTCACTCTCGTTATTCCTCAACTCTATATTACATACTTCACGCAGGATGTTCACAGAACTTGTCCATCATTAGCGTATTACTGAACTTTTCATTTAATTTTAAAATAAAAACCTTCCCAATAGTTTGTTTCTCATTAATTTATTTATTGTTAATGATTATGCTAATTATTATCTGGAGTAGGCAAACTCAGGAGGTTTGACTTTCAGGAATTTGTGGTAAATATTTTTCTCCACTCCTTTTGATTATCAACAGTTCTGGGGGAGTATGTACAGACAAGCCATGTAATAATAGACTATATATTATAAAAAACATTTACCCTTTCTAGTTAGTGCAACCTGTCACACAGTAATTTATAAAAATGCAGCTGTTCTTACATTAGGGGGTTTGACCCACCATGTAATAAATGCAGGAAAGTATAATTTAAATAAATAATGAATTAGTAAATATCACCTGCAAAGCCAATTCATTAACGACAATCGAGCTTAAAAACATTCACTAGAAAAGTAAATTAAAATCTAATATATGAAACACGGAATATGAATTACAGAAAAGACAGCACCACTGTTTTCTTTGCTAACGCACATTGAATTGTGAAACCCCGAAATCAAATTTTAGTATCGTTCAATGTTGGCGGTCCCAGCACGGTCCCAGTGCACCCGGCAGGTTTTGATAGCTCTTTAGTTCTTTCATTGCATTTTCGTTTCTAGAGGTGTGTGTGTGTTCGAAAGAAACACTATTATGAACTCTATTGGCATGTGTAAGAAAAAAATTACTAGTTATTGTATTGATAAGAGTATGGCTACGTAGTGGATTAAACCATAACAATGGACAGACAATTGGTACGGACAATAAAATTATGAATATTGTGAATAATATTTTTTTCTAGCTGTTGCATACGTATCCTCAAATTAAGACCATAACTCAAAAGTTTTTCCTCAAAGGGCATACTCATATAGAGGGTAACAAGTGTTCATACCTGGACTGAACGAAGAAGAAGGGTACATCGTAATAAGAGTAACACCTTGGGTCTAGCAACAACTGGTAAGATAAACTTCCAGTAAATACACCGTTCATGGTATGGAACTTCAAGATTTTAAAATCTTCAATTCACTATATAACAGAAAACAAATGCAATCCCACTTCTTGTTAATAGGAAGAAGGATGTTGACAAACAGCAAGTTCTTCTTTCAACATGTGTACAATTACAAGTACAGCAAGGAAAGATAGGTTAACTGTTTTTAAAATCTCAATTTGATGGTATTCACCAAGAGGTTGTCTTTTTATCTCAGATACAGATATAAACGCACACAAGGAGTTACATTCCCAGAAGTTTTGATGCTAAACTCAAACGCCCCACTACCTGTTTCCCAACAGAAATATGATTTAATGTCACAGTTGCCCAATGTTCCTTCAGCTTTCCATGATTTTTATAAAACTTTGGCACATAGGAATTGCAACAATGACTATCTACAATGAGATACGCAGTTACTCCCAAAACTATTCGGTCGCTAATGTAATATTCGAAAATTAGATGATAATCACTAAAACATAGGCACTCCGTGAAATAATACTTATTCAGAAGAATTCAAATATGCATTGTCTACCAATAGGATTCATCATTACACCTGTTTACATTATCAGTGCCGTGTAAAAAATAAAAATAAATGCGACCGTTAAATTGATGAGACTCAAAAATATTCGGCCACCGTGGGAAACTCGCGCTTGCCTACCGTGGGAACAATATTTTCGTACAGGACGAAGGCTCACGAAATCTTTTAGATGTACAGCATAGCTCGGCAGTACTGCACTGTATATTGTAATTGTGTATTGTATCCTGGTAATCATTTATTTGAACCCTTTTTTGTCACAACCATTTGTGTTATTGTAATGGGGCGCAAAAGGAAACAACACAACTTTCGAAGAACGCCAACTCATGATTTTTCATCACGCTAAGGGTAAGTTCCATAGAGAGATATCGAAGATGCTTAACATATGCAGAACAACAGTTGGTGATATTGTGCGAAGATTTAAAAATGAAGATAGGATTGAATCCATTTCACAGACAGGGAGACCATGAAAATTGAACAACCGAGAAGAACGGTTTGTGGTCCGCAAAGTGAAAGAAAACCCTAAAATAAGTGCTCCTAAAATTGCAGCAGCAGTGCTTGACGTCTCACAGAGGAGTATTTCACCGTAAAAGTTGGCCAAAAATATTTTGTCGTTAATATCGATGGGAACTGATTTCCCATGGAATTTAAATACATTATAGATGATAAATTTACAAATATAATATGATATAAACATATTTTCACGTGAAAAGTCATCTTTGTACTAAGAGTACATTTTATTTCATTTTTAGTACAAAACTTTCCGGACAGTGGCAATCTTCATTGACATTAATAAATGCTCCGAATTTAATTATTTTAAATAATAATTAAAATTTCACTAAATATCATTTATTTTATAAATTTTAGCTCTAATACGCATTTGAAATTAAAGATACAAAATAATAAAAGAAATAACCATTAATGAATAAATATAAAATTGTAAAAGTAAAAATTAAAACAAATCGATGAGCAATCAGGGTCGACATTTCTGTCGTGACAGACTAATCCCAGAGCAGGAAGGCATCGACGCCGGAGGTGCAAGGA
The DNA here is from genome assembly GCA_011170035.1 of Teleogryllus occipitalis. Lineage (NCBI taxonomy): Eukaryota > Metazoa > Arthropoda > Insecta > Orthoptera > Gryllidae > Teleogryllus > Teleogryllus occipitalis. Next base: position 18,142 of record BLKR01009753.1, read on the forward strand.
GTCCTTTCAGTTGTCGTCAAAACTAAGACGGACGAGACGGATTAAAATGCCTCGCTTCAGGCACGTGCCTTAGAAAACAAAGGTCGGAATATTTCTTCTATACAATGATATTTGAACACACAGTCACTTGGTCGGAAGTTCTGTGAATTATGTTTGCGGACTTATGCGTTTCATTTTTAAACATGAAAACGCGTCAGAATATATATGTTTCCAGTTTTGGTACCTTTCTTTATTGAATTGGAACTTTCTAAAAATTGAAAGTTCTGTATTTTCTGAAGGTAAAGTGTTAAAATTACGTTTATGTACTTTCAGAGTCTTAATATGGTGTGGTCTAACAAACTCTGTACATTTATTTCAGTCCCTGTCTCAGTTACCATATAAGAATTTGGCTTGGAATAACGCTGGACTTTCGCTTTTCTGCAACAATGAACACCACGGGCACATATTTTTGCTTGCAAAACTAATTAAATCGTAGTGCATTCGTGTTAAATTAGCTTCCACAAATACGTAGAGCTCTTCAATCGTACATAGTTGTTTTTGTAGTTCTTGCTTGGGACTGGTTAGAGCTTTATAGACCTTCGATACTCTGTTCGGAGATTTATTTATTTCAAAACTGCTACCGCATTGTTTTTCGAGATTAAGCAGCTTCGAGATTCATTTTTGCTGCGTGCATCAATGCGTTATTTGGTATTTGCTGCTCCAGTCCTTCGGTCCAACGCCGCTGACTGTGGTCATCTTTCGATGGTGGCCCCTGCTTACAGTTTGACATTGTTAATTTTACAGTTTCATTTAGCCAACTTTCATTATTTATTAGAAATATATCTTTGAAGTAATTCGATGCTCTCCCCTTTTGTTTAAATTCGCTTTTAAAATATCGCAATTCTTCAAAGCACTGACTTTGATTGACAAAAAAACTATAAACAATGTTGCATATGATCTATCTTTTTACCAAAATATTTATAACTATCAGTAATTACATTAATTAGTTCTTTCGTAGTCAAATTCTTGATATTTTCTTCTGATTCTGCAAAAGAAAATATTACTTCGTGCAATTTCTTAATCAACCTGGTGCCACCGATCTTACAATAAAAATTTATAACAAATGTTAGTGGATTTATGTGGATTACCTGACTCATGTTCCAAATAGCTTCTAAAATTGTCTATCAATTGGTATAAACTTTATGGCTCGACACCGTCCGGCAGTTCAACTAAAATGCTAATGTTTGGTAAAAAATACTTGAAATTAACTTACTTTACAGGTAAATGTGAAATATTCAATAACATTAGTAATTATTGATATCTGAGAAAAATTTTATCCTAAAGTAATAGAGCATACATTTTACATCAATATACATTATCAACGTAATAGTTCAGGAAACACAAAAATCGTACAAACGCGTTTTTGAAACCACTCAATGAGAGGCGCGCTGGACAAGCTACACTAGCACGCACCACTGCTGGAAGCAGACCGTTAGCCTTTCCCAAGAGGCAAAATATTGCACAACACGATGCAACAAACCTTTCACTTCATACTGGAAATGCTAAATATTTCCTCAGTTCAAATTTGGTTTTTCGACATACGGCCAGGTTTTGGCATCAAATACTACACTGTGCGTCTGTGGGAAAAAGGTGGGAGCAGAAACTGTGAGAAGAGCACTGCGAAGGAACGAGTACGGTGGTAGAAGATCAAGAAGGAAACCGTACATTAGTGCGGTCAATAAGGAAAAGAGACTGGCATTTGCAGAAGCTTATGCAAACAAAGACAGTACATGGTGGGAAAACGATTTATTCGTTGATGAGTCAAAATTCAACGTTTTCAGATCTAATGGAAGAACATTAGTGTGGCGCAAACCTCGAGAAGAATTGAAAGCCAAAAACATCCAATACTCAAATCAAACACGGAGGAGGAAAGGCGATGGTGTGGGGATGTGTTGCGTCGTCTGGTGTAGAGGTCAATTAGTTTTCATTAAAGACACGATGACGAAGGAAAACTACTTGACCCTTCTGAGGAACAATTTACATCAATCGGCCGAAAAACTTGGAATTCGGAATTCATTCAAATTGTATCAGGATAACGATCCCAAACACAAGGCACACATCGTGAGGGAATGGCTGCTTTACAACTGCCCAAAAGTTTTGGAGACACCACCACAATCACCCGATCTTAACCCCATTGAAAATGTATGGGGTAAACTGAAGGAAGCACTAAGATTGAGGCCGCCAACTTCAGTAAAAAATTGAACTGACCGGCTGAAAGAAGAATGGGAGTATGCCCAGACGACTGGAAGAGGTGATAAAAAGTAAAGGAGGCTCTACAAAGTACTGAACTTTTAATTTTGTATTGTAAATATGTTAAGAGAAGAGTTTTTTGCGTTAAATTATGCTACGTGACCGAATATTTTTGAGGGTCTCGTTAAGTTATTGTTTTTTGTAAAATTATAATAAAAGGTTAATTTATATCATTGATTAAAGTTGAGTGTAATATTATGGTTTCAAGACGTGCTGGTTTATTTTGTTTCGTGTTCTATTGCATTATAACTTAAATTCATTGCGATAAAATAAAAATATTAAACAAATACAATGTGGCCGAATATTTATGAGAGTAACTGTAGGTGATGAAGACGTGACATTTTGAATTATTCAAATAAAATGATACTAGCGTACCTGTGCGAGAACTCTCGCATGTTAAATCCCCACCCTCTTCCGTACTTTTTCCATTTCCATATTAAGTCTGCAATATGTCTTTTTCTTCAAGACACTCTTATCCTTCGTCACTTGTTCTCTATGTCTCGTAATTGATGGCAATGCAATACACCCTTGTCAATAAAAATTACTCTTATTTAACCCTCCGTGCACCACGTGGGGTCTAACAGACCCCAGCAAAATAAAAATCGCTGTAACTCTTTGAATATTCGCGCGGCGGCACTGACGCTTTGTGTAGCTGGAGGTGCGGTGTTGCCAAACCTATTGCGATTTAGTGATCGCCTGACCAGCGAAGAGTACAGACGCTTGTTAGTGAGACAGGATCCCGGAGACCCCACGTGGTGCAGGACGTTGTGTAAAACGTAAGTAGTATTATTTTATAAAATAGCCTATTTCTTTATAAATCGTTATTTGTTTCGATTGAAATTTTATTAACGGGTGCTTAGGATTCAAAATGGCTTATCGGATGACTGAAAATGAAATTGCATCCGCTCTTATGGAAGAAAGGGATGACGATATGGATGAGCTTTTTTCACCTGACAGCGAAGACGAATCGGATCATTTGAGTGTTCAGTCTGAATCTGAAAGTGAAGAGGAAGTGGAAGAAATTATTTCGGGTGGTGAGTCTTCTACTTCAAATCAATTTTATGTTACTAAAGATTGCAAAACAAAATGGCAAAAGAAACTGCAACGGACTAATGTTCGTACAAGAAATGAAAACATAATTACGCATTTACCAGGAGTAAAGAGCCAATATAAAGATAAGACTACTTACTTGGATTGCTTTCAAGTATTTCTTTCTAATGATCTACTAGAATTGGTTGTAAAATATACCAATGAAATAATATGCTTATCTAGACCACAGACATCAGACGAAAACCTAAATGCACTCTATGCAGAGACAACTAAATCTGAAACAAAAGCAGTTTTAGGACTTTTGTTTTTAGCTGGATTGTTTCGTTCTGGTAGACAAAATCTGAATGTCTTATGGTCTCCTGATGGAACAGGGATTGAAATATTTCGATGCACGATGACAAAAAACAGATTTTCGTTTTTGCTCAATAACATGAGATTTGATAACCCTGTGACTAGAGAAGAAAGAAGAAAGACTGATCGTTTGGCCCCAATTCGAGACATATTTGAAATCTTCGATCAGAATTGTCAAAATGCATATACACCTTTAGAGTATCTAACACTCGATGAAGAGTTGGTTGCCTTTCGAGGTAAATGTGGGTTTCGTCAATATATTCCATCAAAACCAGCTAAATATGGAATAAAAATTTATGCTTTGGTGGATGCTAAAACATTCTACATCATGCATTTAGAAATTTACTGTGGTAAACAACCAGAAAATAGTCCTTTTGCCGTCAGCAACAAGCCCTTTAACCTCGTCGATCGTAAGGTGAACTGTGTTTCTGGATCTTCGAGAAATATAACAATGGACAGTTTTTTCACTAGTCACGAAGCTACTGAAAATCTACTGCGAAAGCATAAACTAACAGTAGTTGGTACTTTGAGAGCCAATAAGACATGCATACCGCTGTGTTTCAAGCAACCACGAGAAACACATTCTTCGCAGTTTGGTTTCCAAAAAGATATCACGCTGGTTTCTTATGTACCGAAGCCACGCAAGCACGTGTATGTCATATGGTCTCTACACCATGACCAAGAGATAGATGAAGATACCGGAAACAAGAGAAAACCGTCGATTATTACATTTTACAATTCAACTAAAAGTGGAGTGGATGTGGTCGACAAACTTGCCAGAACATACGACGTGTCTCGTAATTCCCGGCGTTGGCCACTCACAATTTTTTTTCCATGCTCAATCACGCGGGAATCAATGCCATGATAATACACATGGTAAACAATGGACTTGAAAGAGTCAAAACGCATCATAGAAGGTAGTTTATTCGCAATTTTCGAATGTCTTTACTAGAAGAACATTTGAGAATTCGCAAAGACAATCCACGGATTCCGAAGGATTCTCGTAAGTGAATATATGACTTCCTAGGTGAAATGCCTCATGAGCCGCCAAAAAAGAAACTGGGATCAAAGACAAGGTGTTCAGAATGCGATAGGAATAAAGATCGGAAGACCAAGTACGGTTGTGAGCGATGTGATGTGCCTCTATGCTTGGAGCACGCGCATCTTTACTGCAAAAACTGTGCAGAATATAACCAACCATGAACACACAAAGACTGTTTATATTTAAGTTGTTCTTACTAATTCTTTGTTTCTTATTATGTATAAATTTAAATTAAATAATGTAAATATGCTTCTAATTACTTTCTCTAAATACTCGTATAGGCTAAGCCATAGAAAAGTGCATTTCAAGTTTGTAAAAAATACTTCAATTTTTTCTTTTCTTTGTATTTAAGTAGTAAAATGATAATTTGATTTGAGAAGTTTGTTTCATTTTATCCAAAAGTAACTCAAAAGTATTATCCGTACATAATAGAAACAAATAATTAAATATTACGCGATCTGTATTCCGATAATGAGTGGGGTCCAGGAAACCCCACATGGTGCAGGACGTAACTTTTATCCACGTGGTTTACGGAGGGTTAACGTTATTACTGAGCAGAGAGGCACACCCGTGTAATTCATCCATGTAGAATATCAAGTAATTAGTTTAATTTCACAAACCGTTTCAGATTCTACAGGCCCTGAATAGGTGGGGTAGAATCGAGAAGCGTCGAACCAGCAAAATATGTACTAGAATGTTCAAGAATTCCTGTAGATTACGATGTGAAGAACGTTTCTTTTATCCCTTTAGCCTCCAAATGTTTTAAAGGCCCTAAGACTCTTCGTTTCGGAGTTATTTAACTATATAGATTAAAAAGGTGGCCGAGTGTTGCGGGTTGCATCTGACGTGAATATTTATAAAACCTTTTTAAACAAATCCTTCATATTTTTAAAGTCACAGTGCAATTCGCCACGTCACACAGTGTGTAATTTTGGCAATCTATGCGCTAGAAATTCAAAATTTCAACTTTACCAAAACAGAACGTGTTTTGTATTTCGATTCTAGGAAGTCCAGAGCACATTGGAACGGTATTAGATTTCATTATTGATGACAGGTACGGCAGATAAGCGTGTCTAAACATTCTTCAACTTGACTCGGTTCCTGGACGCTCTGATTCATTCGTTTCAGTACAGCGAGTTCGGTCGATTGGTGTGCATCTATACTTACAGTGAAGGTTTTTTTTCATTAGCTAAGTGTAATCTGTGTTCCTTTTTCCTAACTATTGCTGCCATTATTATTACTTAATGAGCATCTGACGACTTTAAGAAAACTCTTTAAAAGGTGAGTAACTTTTATTCAGCGGAAAACTGATTTTGAAAGTTTATCGAAGGTTTTAGTTTAGAATACCTCCGAATTCCTTTTTACGGTTGTATCAGTATTAAAGCTTGCTCTTTTGGAAAGTGATACATGAAAAAAATATTGCGAAAATTTGCGAATTCATTTTTTTTAATTTTTTCAGAATGTCGCGTTCAGTTTCCCGCAAGGCGCTTTTCAATATATGGGTCAAAAGTGATAAAGAATCAAAGTTTGATGATTTAACTTCCTATGTTTATCAAGAATTGGGACATACAAGGACAAATTATGTTGGAGAATGTAAAGAAGAAAATTAGCAAGTTTTGCCACACTATTAGTGGGAAATCGGAAAAAATAGGACATAAGGAACGTTTTCTTAATTACAATTCTTTGTGGCTGAATGAAGAAATTGTTTTTGAATGTAATAGTGCTCCTCAGCCAGAAGAAACTCCAATGACAGGACCTGGCCGGCCAGCAAAATCGTTTAATTCTTGTGTCCCTTCTACTAAAAGACAGAAAATTAAGCATCTTTTAGAGTCATCTACAGAAGAGTTGAGTATGGCTGCAGGGATTCTGTTTCGACAATATGGAAAAAGGGATTCTGCAGCAATTGTAAAAGAACTCTCTACAGCGTCTCCAAAAAGGGGGACAATAATTAAGAAGGCCCGCAAGTCCCTGTTGCAGAAGCCGGAGTTGTTACCGGAGCAAGCTCTTGCATTAATGGTAGACATTAATTTGTCTAGTCGTCAATATAAACGACTACGAGAGCAAGCTTTAAATTTAAATTGTAAATTTTATCCCCCCTATCATAGGGTTAAGAAATACAAAGAGTTGTGTTATCCGCAAGGTGTTCTAATAACAGAAATTTCGGCGGAAATACCTCTGCAGTCGCTCCTAGATCACACAATCACTCGCTTATGCCCAACTGAAGAGGTCAGCAATAAATTACGTTTATCAAAGAGGAACACATTTCAAATAATGAAATGGGGTTGCGATGGAACGGGACAGTTGGTACAATCAGACGTTTTCTGAAGAATATTTCAGTGATGAAAATTTGTTCCGTATTTCTGTAGTTCCATTGCAAATCAATTACTCTTTGGACAATTCGACCAACATAATTTGGAAAAACCCTGTTCCATCGTCCACTAAATACTGTCGACCAATTAAATTTATGTTCACTAAAGAGTCAGCCAATTTAATTACATCAGAAGTCGATAAGATAAAAGATAAAATTAAATCTCTTGTGCCAACCACAATTTTTGTTGACAGTTTGGAAATGACTGTAACTACCCTTCTGGTATTTTGCATGGAAGACGGTAAGGTATGTAATGCCGTGGCAGGTTCTTCTTCTCAGACATGTTATCTAGTGATGCGCGTCTTGGTCTTGGTTCTTGCAGAAAATGCAAGACCAAGACCCGTTAAAGCAATGCACGGCCAAGACCAAGATTAAGTTTGCGAGAACAAGACCAAGACTATGCTTGCAAGAACAAGACCAAGACCAAGACTATGCTTGCAAGAACAAGACCAAAAGCAAGACCAAAAACAAGACTTTACCTATCACAGTTGTCGAAAATAATGTAAAATACTTTGAACGCTACATATAGACCAATTTGCAAAATATACAAAAACAAATGTTTCTAAACTAATAATAAACTATTTAGAAAATAATTGTTCTATATTTAGATTTAGAACTAGGCAGGTCCGGGAACTTATTCTTACAGAGTTTTTCATGCGGTTCGAATACTTAGAATAATTCAGTAAATCCCCTACACTTTTTCGAACGATTTATATTTCATAATGCTGTTTCAGGTGGACTGCGACGTGTTAGGTGGCGGTGGCGAGAATCCGGGAAGGCAATTTGAGGTTAAACTCTACTTGCTGCGTTGGACGCTGTATTAAACGGAATATTTGTTTCTCTAGAGAAGCAATGGAAACTGATTTGGAGAATAAAGGTGGTGAATAAAAAAGAGAATAGTTTGGTGCTCTTAATTGTTGTCTATCCCTCATGTTTCATGAAGGGAGAAGTAGTGTAAATAGAAGTGTGTTTGTGCCAGTGGAAAGGAAGGAAGTCTATAGCTAGTTATCATGAGTATGCTACCAGATGGAAATAAGTGTTTTAGGTGAAAAAAACAGGCAGATTGTTTAGGGATTGTGATTCATTGGTTAATTAGGCCTAGTGGAGTGTGTATGGTTTATGCAAGGAGAGAGAAAATAACTTTCTACTAGTTGTGAAATAGGACGATGTAAAGCAGAGCGTTTGTCTAATAAGTCATAGCTGAAATAGAGCAATTCAAACTGATTTGGAGGAAGAATGTGTGAATAAGTATGGATATAGATTGTTGAACCTAGTGCAACTATGAACATGTAGTGATCTTCATTGTTGTCAGTCCCTCGTGTATCTTGAAGTAAGAATTAGTTTAACTAGAATTGTGTGTTGTATTCATGGTTATAGAACTTTTCATGGTTATCGAACCAATTTCAAAGAAGTGTTTACAGAGGCAGTGTGAACAGGGATTGATTGATTAGTGAATTATGTCTAGTTTGGTGTGTAGGGTTAAAGCATGGTTAGTTTAATAAATCCTCGCTGAAACAGCTTTAGATTGGGGGAAAATATTTTTTCTAGTGAAGCAGTGAGAGGCAATTCAAACTGATTTGGAGGAAGAATGTGTGAATAAATATGAAAATAGATTGGTCAACCTAGGGCAACCGTGAACATGTAGCGATCTTCATAGTAGTTTGTCCCTCGTGTATCTTGAAGTAAGAAATAGTATAATTAGAAGGGTGTGTTGTTTTCATGGTTATAGAACCTATTTCAAAGAAGTGTTTTCAGAGGCAGTGTGTACATTGATTGATTGTTTAGTGAATTAGGCCTAGTTTAGTGTGTAGGGTTATGCATGGAGAGAGCAAATAACTTTCTACCAATAATGAAAGAGGATGATGTAGAGCAGGGTGTTAATTTCATGAGTCATTGCTCGAAAGAGAGGTATCACGAAAGTGAGGTTACTCAAAATTGAGCTTTGCTGAAAAGTGTGGGTTGCTCAAAAGTGCGCTCTGCTCAAAGGAGAGGTTGTTATTGAAAGGAAGGCGGTTAATAGCTTGTTATAGAACCAATTTCAAAGAAGTGTTTTATGGGTGAAAGGCAGTTTTTTATAGGGATTTGTGAATTAGGCCTAGTTGAGTGTGCAAGGTAAATACATGGAGAGCAAAAAACTTTCCACCTGTTATGAAAGAGGATGATGTAGAGTAGTGTGTTCTTTCCCGAGAAGGTATATAAGGAAGGAGGTTGAGAGCTAGCTTTCACGGGTATAAAACCAATTTGAAAGAAGTTTTTTTAGGTGAATTTACATGCAGGATCTTTAGGGTTTGAGATTCATTTGTGATATAGGCCTATTTAGCTAAAGCAGGGAATATATAATAGGAAAACAAATCGTTTCGATACTGTATTTAATAGGACGTAGGAAGATTTTAGTTTGGAAAAGACAGGGACGTCATTTACGCGCCAATGACTCGGTTCCAAAGAGTATACAAGATCACCGCAAAGTTGGTGCTCTGTATGGGTGACGTCATTCACACGCATGATGTAAGAGCTTGCCGTAGGGCACACGTCTGGTGTAAGTGAAGTAGAAAGAAACGTTATATAAAAAGAAACGAGGGGCGAAAGTAAATATAAATATAAGAGTATAGTAGTACTCCTAAACATAAGTAAAGTTCATAGCAAATATTATTATACTGTTGCAGGCGCATCGCGGCGAGTCAGCTGGCCGTGGCGAGTACCCGGGAAGGCAATTTGAGGTTAAACATTGCTCGGTGCCATCGTTCGAAGAATGTAAGTGTCATAACACAGTAAGTTTCGAGTTATGGCCTAAAAGTGATATAGCCATTAGAGTAGAGAGGGTTAACGGCATAAACGAGGTGAAAGCACCACTCACGCTCTGTCCCTCTCCCAAAGAAGCAGAACATAAGAGTAGTCGGAAAAGGGTGCACAGTAACTGTAAAACATGTGTTTGTGTTGCAGACGAGGAACTCTGACAGCAGCCGTGTATTTGGGAGGGCAGAACCATCACCACAGAGCAGAAAGAAGGGCAGTGTAGAGCATTCCATCAAGGTACGAAAAAGAAACGGTATAGGGAATTATAGAGCAGTGCGGATAAACAAAGAGGAAGGAGGCAGTGATGTGGAGACAGCAGGCAGTACGTAGTAAGAGACACAGTAATAAAGAAACCAGGGATGTAGATCGAAGAGCAGTAGAAAAAAGAATAGGGCAAAGAGATGGTGGAGGAAACAAAAACAGAAGGCCTGGCACTCCAGGATGTTTAATATTGTTATTATTAGAGAGTGAATATAACCCAAGAACTTTGTTACGCAGCTCTATAAAATAACTATGTGTTGCACGGCAGGAGGAGGTGGAGCAGCAAGAGAACGAGGAGCAACCAACACTGGAGAGTTGAAGTTCTTCTGGGCAAGAATGCAAGTAAATCTTAGTGACTCACAGAGGCTGTGAGGAGAATTAAAGTGTCAGTTGGAGAGAGTGTATGGAGACAGGGAACAAGGTGAAGAAAAAGAGTGATAGTGGAAAGAGAGTTGAAGGTAGCCCTCCACACAGGAGTAGTTCCAGTAGTTAGGCAGGGCAGTGAAAAGCAATTGCATAGTGACAGCAAATCAGTATAACAGAAAAGTGGAAACTCAATGCATGGCAAGCAATAGGGTCAGTGTCTAGTAACAGCAGACGAGTGTAAAAGTGAGTAGTAATAGAGAAAGTGTAATATTAGTCATCATGGGTGAAGACAAGTGTAGTGGTCTATAGAAGGGAGAGAGAGAATCCAAGCCACAGCGAATAAAAGAGTGTATAGCCCTTTAAGCCCTGACCCTCACGATCGTGAGGGTGTTGCAGCATTTGCCTATTGTCCCTGAAATATATTAGTACGTTACAAACGCCGGAAAGCAACGATCGTGAGGGTTTCCAATGAGTGTGCACAACGAGGTACACGTCACAAAATGGCGCGAAAACTGCGTATAGAAGTCACGGAGCATTTATATTGATTTCGATGTGAGAATACTTTGCAGCAGTTGAGAAGTATCTGTCGAAAACAGGTAAATATTATTTTTTGGCTTTTTGCTTAGATATATTGTCTTAAAGAATATGTTTATAAATGCAGAAAAGAATGATACATACGGTTTAGAACTAATAATTATTTTTTCAGACGTGTTATTTAGCGACTATCACGATCGTGAGGGTTAGGCGTGTACTGTTGTACGCTGCACTGACGAGAAGTGAGGTTAGGATATTATTATTATTATTATTATTATTATTATTATTATTATTATTATTATTGTGTTATTAGTATTAAATGCGCACATTATTCGTCAGTGCTTGATTAACAACAAATATAGTTATAAAATGAATATATGGAAGTATTTATATCACTGATTTAAACTAATACAATGTTATGTTTTAGATGTCGAAAAAAGAGAAGGTCCTTCTCACTGATGAAGAAATATTAGAAAAGCTATTGGATTCGGATTCCGATTTGAGTTGTTTCCCAGATGATGATGATGATGATTCAGATATTTACATGCCCCAACATGATGCTGATTCTGACTAAAATGTTGAAAATGAAGCAATCTTTGATGAAGACACATCAAGTGCTGTCGTTCAATCTGCATCTACGTCTAGTAATAACACAGGAGATTCTATTCGTGGTAAGAGGAAATATTGCAAAAAGGTAAAAGAAAAGGCATGCCACTTGACATGGCAAAAAACTGATCTTCAGAGTGTTGCTCATCCAATTCGCCTGGTACAAGATTCGGAGCCGGTGAAAACACCTCTGCAATATTTTATACAATATTTTAATGATGATTTCTTTGAGCAATCAGCTGTTTTTACTAATCAGTATAGTGTATTGAAAACGGGAAAATCACTAAAGACAAATATCCAGGAACTAAAAAAGTTTTTTGCTCTCAATTTAATAATGGGATGCATTTCTTTCCCAAGACTGAGATTATATTGGCAAAGAGAATTCAGGTATGCGCCTGTATGTGACAATATGTCAAGAGACAGATTTTTGTCTTTCAGACATTGTTTCCATGTGGTTGATATTAGCAAACCACCCCACGACATAAATGAAAATAAATTATGGAAAGTGCAACCAGTAATAGATGCTTTTCGGAATGTGTGCCGAGGACTCCCTCGTGATCACGTCACATATTCAATAGATGAACAAACGATACCGTTTACAGGACGTTGTACTGTAAAACAGTATGTGAAAAACAAACCCAGACCAGTGGGATTAAAAAAATTTGTTTTAACGTCATCATCTGGTCAAGTACTTGATTTTGAAATTTATCAGGGTGAATCGACAAGATTAACCCACAAAGACCTTGGACTTGGTGCTTCTGTTGTGTTGAGATTGACGGAGACTTTGCCGCAAGAATCTTTTGTTTATTTTGATAGGTATTTTACGACCATACCACAGTTAGAAAAGTTAACTGAATTGAAATTGTATGGAAGTGGTACAATTATGCCAAATCGCATTAAAAATTTTCCATTCACCGAGGCATCGAAAATGCAGAGAGGGGAAGCTATTGAGCATGTACGAGAAGATGGGAAGATTTCTGTTGTCGAGTGGAAAGACACGAAGTAGTGATGGCTTCAAACTGCTGTGGTGTCCTGCCGATTGAAGAAGTAAAACGTGGGTCCAAAAATGAAAAATCATATGTTCAAGTATCATGTCCTTCCGTAGTAAAAAGATACAATCAATGTATGGGAGGAGTTGATATTTGTGACCAACAAATGGAATACTATAGGACTTGGTTCAAAACAAGAAAGTGGACATGGAAAGTAATTGTTCATTTCATTGACGTGGCTGCAGTAAATGCATGGACTGAGTACATGAAACATGCTCAAGTCGTACAAAAAAAGCAAAGAAAAGATCTCTTAAAATTTAGATTAGAGGTTGCCGAAGGTCTGCTAGCAGCTCCGCCCCAAGACCGGCGCGTGCTGAGTGACAGTGAAGAGAGTGATAGCAATATCCCAATACTCAAGAGATTAAAATTTTATAATCCACCTGCAAAAACACCATGTGATGACAAAAGATTTGATGGTTTTAACCATTTTCCTGTATTTGATGACATTCCTGCCCCTCGAATGTGCAGATACGAACACTGCAAGAGTCGAACAAAAATGAGATGCGAAAAATGTAATATTTATTTACGTACAGCTAAAAATAAAACATGTTTCAAGGATTTCCATTTTAAAGGAGGTAACATGTACCATTTAAATTAATAAAATTGTGACTTTTATAAAAGAGTTAATTTTCTCAATTAATGCCCAACCCTCACGAACGTGAGGGTGCCCTCCCCCCTAACCCAAACCACAATATTTTTTTTCTATTTTTCTGGTCTCTAATATTAACATACGACCACAAAGAAACAGTAAACACTGACTTTGAAAAGAAAAAAAAATATTCAGGTCTTAAAGGGATAGGGTTCCAGTGGTGAGGTGAAAATAGTGTAGCAGAAAATAGAGCAATGCAAGCATTCAAAACAGAGGCACTCTGTTGAATTCAGTGCTGTAATGTAATAGCTGTGTTAATAGTTGTGTAAAGAATTGTGAAGCAGAAATTAGAAGCACACATAACAGTGTCTCTCTGCAGAGTAGCGTAAATCAGTACCGTAGGTAGAGAGTAGTGTGTGAAAAGTAGCGTAAATAGACACGGAGGCAAAGAAAGGGCCCATAACCTGCCAAACATAGGAAACGGGCTTACCTAGGCAAAGTAGTTACAGAAAATGTAGGCATTGCAGTGAGAATGTTTGATTTGAGTAGTAGAGAGTAGAGGTAGGGCATGTAGTTAGTAGGCAAAGTGAGGTGAAGTAGGAGAAGAAAAGGAAGTTAACAACACAGGGACGCAGTGTAGGCAGGTGATGTGTTTCAGTAAAACAGTACGTAGGCCCAGCCACAGAGAAAGAAAGAGTGTATAGTGTCCCTGTGGTGCGGTGATAATAGTGTAGCAGAAAACAGAAGCATTCATAACAGAGGCACTCTGCAGATAAGTGTAAATCAGTGCTGTGGTATTTAGAGTATTGTGTTATCAGTTGTGTAAATAGACAGGAGGCAAAGAAAGGGCTCGGAACCACCTCTAGACAAGAGGGGGGGATAGCTAGACAATGTAGATACAGAAAAAGTAGGTACAGCACAGTGAAAACTTGTTTCATGACAGTAATAGTGAGAGGAGGAAGGCCACGGAGTAAGTAGGCAATGTGAGGGTAAGTAGAAGAAGAAAAGGATGCCAACATGAGTGGGGCGCAGAGTAGTCAGGAGATAAGTTGCAGTGAAACAGTACATCGGGCAAGCGACAGTGATAAAAAGAGTGTAGAGTCCGTGGTGAGGTGATAACAGTGTAGCAGAAAATAGAAGCAATCATAACAGAGTCGCAGTGGAGATTAGAGTAAATCAGTGCAGTAGTTATAGAGTATTGTGTAAATAGCTGTGTTAAATAGACAGGAGGCAAAGAAAGGGCTTGGTTATAGTCTTCATATCTTCTCGGCATCATATTAAGACTCACGTTATCTTAGTTGTTATTAAATTCTTAATATGATATCATGTTATGTTGTTTTATTTTACAAATGAAAACATTTCGGTTTCTTTTCGTGACCCTTTTCAAGCCTGCTAACAAATTATTGCTGTGTGAAATTGCGGTTATAAATAATAATAATGAGAGATATATTATAGAAAATTAGAATTTCAATCCTATTTTAAAGTATTATAAATATATAATTAATATTAAATAGAATCGTTATCTCACTGTTTTTAAGAACAGTTTTTTGTGATATTCCTTGTTTAGTTAAACTGTTATTACGAAAACAGTTCGTTGTTTTTCCGTTTAACTAACATCATGATTCCATTTTTATTGCTCTTTATTTTAGCGACGATGCAGAGGTGCAGTCCTAATCAAAGGAAAATTGTGAGGGTACAAGTGAAAGTATATTTTCCTTTATTCCTGGGCTGCATATTTCTGTGATTTAGTATTTGTCTTTTATAATATGCGTGTACATAAATTAGATCAATATCCCTAATAGCACATATTCTCAGAATGTCCTAAAAATAAACTTCTCAAACTGAGTCAATGTCCTGAAAATATTCGGAAATATTTTACAATATGTTTAAAATACCCCAGAATGTGTAAATGTCCGAGGAAGAAATGTTCTGGAAAAAAAAGAAAGAAAAAAAACACACACAAACATTTTTCGGCTATACTAGGGATATTTCTGGGACGTTTTGAAAATCGAAATTTGTCTAATTTTTTTAACACTTTCTGGATTGTTGTACACTTTATTTTAAAAAGTGTTAAAAAACTTAGAAAAATTTCGATTTTCAAAACGTTTCAGAAATATACCTAGTATATCCCAAAAATGTTTTTTTGTATTTTCTCAGAACATTTCTTCCTCGGACATTTACACATCCTGGAGATATTCTAAAAATAATTTGAAATATTTCAGAATATTTTCAGAAGATTGACTCAGTTTAAGAAGTTTATTTTCAGTACATTTTGAGAATATTCTGTATTATTAGGGATGATTTAAAAAACTGCCAGTCAAGTGTTCTTAAAACAAATAATTATTAGCGATCAGATTTGAGTGTACATTTATGAAATAAAATTTGATTGATACTGAAGAGTTGGGTATTTTAATCGACATGCCTAAACAGCAAAGTGGCAGTACGAATAACGGGAACTCTGCCCGCAAATTTTTCAGAAACCCCGAAAAAGCAGCTGAAATAACTGGAGTGAATTTAGACTTGATCAGACGTTTGGGAATCATCCCCGAATGCATAAATTGTGGAGAAAAAATTAATGTAGAGAAATTTGAAGACTTCACGAGAGAGATCCAAAATATACTATACTATTACTACTATTATTTTCATCCTCGAATTTCATTTCTTCCCGGTGGAGAACGTGTTGCACATGACAACGTGTTTGTGGCATTTCGTTTGCGAACGATGTTGGGTGGTGTCAGGACTACTCTAGGAAGCCATGGTTCACGTGTTGCAGATCACGATGGCGAAATGTTGAGCTCCAGGATGCGTTAACACTGTTCGCCAGGATAAAGAAAGGAAGTTTCGTCGCGTTTCCCTCTGAACTGGGAAGGTGAGTGAAATATTTCGAGTTATGATAATGAGTTACTGTAGCTGAATGGGAAATAAATTACTGCCTGTTGCATTTGAATGATTTATCAAATTCATAAAAATTCATTTGCAAGCCATACGGCCCAAAATAACAATTTAGTTTAATGTTATCAAGTATAATGAGTTTAGTTCGTAACCTGATTTATTTCCATCTAGTACGGTGTTATTTCGTACGTTTCAGACAACTTCGGAGTGATAAGACAATGTTTTATAAAAGTAATGTGTAACATCCGTAATATATAAGGCTTGAGAAATTTGGGTGTATTGTTTCTGCATTCGATTTTTCAAACATATGATTTCATTACAGGTGCCAAAGTGGCTTCGGTTCTGCCACCTGAAGCACAGAATACGATCAGCTGGAATAGTCAGAGAAGAAGAGATTAGAATTGCATGAAAATACCCGTAAGATAGTTTTGAGAAATACCGCTGATTCGTAAATATATAGGCAAAACAATTCTAAGCCTAATAAAAAAGTGTCCTTTATACAAAAATTGTCACTAACTTTCCACAACAAATGTGTACTCATTTGCAATCCTGATTGAATTTACGCCAACAAATCTTGCCTGTTTATTACCCTTTCAATTGTATGGTTTGAATGAAAATATGAATTAGAAAAAAGAACTTGCAGTTTAACTAATAAATTATATTCGTATTAGGATATGTATATTTTCCAAACTAAACTGCAGATTTGGAAGAGGATAAAATACCGCGAGGTCCGAATGACATGTTGCTGGATAAATACATTATAATCCTTGCCCATATCTACAATCTTGTGGAAAGAATTCCTGTACACTTGTAATAATTTTTAATGGTGGTGTCAAAAGAATGGGCTTTGTATGTTTATGTAATTCAGTGATTATAAATTTAGGGTGATCCCAGGTTTACGGTGCACCTTAGCCTAGGCTTCCTCGATTACTGTGCCTTGACGTGATCTGATTCTCTTGCAATTGGTTGGCAAGAATGGTATCCTTCACTTCACAGAAATCGTTTACATTATTTTGAGAAACATTTAAATGATGACTTCACAATTCCTTATTAGTTCACAATATTATTCTGATTTTACGATTCGTAACATCACAGACGCTTTTAATGCAAATCACAATGTTATAACTGATTTTACAATTTATAACATTGAAGACGTTTTTAAAACTGAGAACATGGCCTCCTACCACTCTAGGAGAAGATATAAAACAAATTAAATAAAGTATTTGTGATTACTATAATTTAAGGTCATTTTCTGAACTGCTCCTAGCAAGTTGGTGTGATTTTACGATGGATCATTTGAATGCGGAACTTTTTTATTCCTTGAGCAAATCAGGAGGTATGGGTGTGGTCCAGTAGTGTACGAAAGTTGGTCTTTTAGGTTCAAAGTATGAATGCCCCATTTGTAAGAATGTCAAGGCAGGTATTACCGTTGTTCCCCAGCTTTGACGAGAGCAAGGAGAAATGGTGCTCGTACGCAGCAAGGTTGCAGCAACACCTGGTCTTCCACAAGGTAACAGACGAGGACAGCAAGCGCGCGTTGTTTTTAAGTATTTCAAGCAGCGAGATGTACGAGTTATTGCAGAAGCTTAGTCCGCAGGAGCCAGTGGAGAGCCTAAAGTTTAGTGAGATCATGGATAAACTGAACAAGTTTTATATTAAAGAGCCACATGTAATAGCCGCTCGTTACAGATTTTATCAAAGTAGAATGCAGTTGGGGCAAACATGCACAATGGGTGGTACATTTGAAAGGGTTAGCCAGAGAGTGCGGATTTTCTTGTCAATGTGGAAAGTCGTATGTCGGGAGTCTAATTAGGGGCATGTTAGTAGTACATACGCCAGAAGATAAAGTTAGATACGAGGCGTTGCAGAGGAATAATCCGCCGTTAGAAGAAGTATGCAAGTTAGCATCGGTCCACGAGGTCACGACATCGACGGCGCAGCAAATGGAAGCGGGTCGAGACGTGATGCAAGTAAAGGAAAGAGTTGAACATAAAGCCGAGGTCAGGAAAAACCCGACAATTAGATAGACGGAAAGCAGTAGCAAGCTGAAGTCATGCAGAGGATGTTTTGTATCACACGATAGGAAGGAATCTAGATTCTACAAAGCAAAATGTTTCAGATGCAATAAAGTGGGTCACATACAGTCAGTATGCACAGTAAAAGGCAAGGTAGATAAGAAAGCGCGTAAATTAGTAGAAATCGATTGTAATGAAGCATGTGAGGTTAATGAAGTATTGAGCTGTGGTAAAGATAATAGGATTAGCACAAGCCTGGTGATTAATAAGTCAGCAGTGGAATTTCAGATAGATACCGGATCACCCGTGACACTTATGAATTTAGCGACGTATCAGAAGATCGGAGCGCCAAGATACGACAAAGCAGCCATACAGTTGAGAACTTTCGACAAAAAGCCGATACCGGTAAGAGGAGTGATAGAAGTAGGAATATAAGGGAGTAACGAGAAGAATAAAGATATGGGTTGTAGATAGGTACGACACAACCAACATCCTGGGACTAGATGCATTCGACAAATTCGGTTTCAAGATACAAGATCAGGTGAACATGGTGTCGCAGGAGGTGCCTTTCGATAAAATCGAAGAATTAACAGAAAAATATGCTGATCTTTTCGCGCCCCAGCTAGGGAGAGCAGCAAATTTTGAGGCGCATGTGCACCTGAAACCGGAAGCGCGTCCAAAATTCTGCAAAGCACGGACAGTTCCGTTGGCACTCAGGGAACAGGTAGAGAGGCAGCTCAAGAAAATGATAAAAGAGATAGTAGCACCGGTGAACTTTAGTGATTGGACAACACCGCTAGTGCTTGTAAAAAAGTCAGATGGGAGTATCCGGCTGTGTGGGGATTTTAAAGCGACAGTTAATGCCCAACTTCAGGTGGAGAAGTATCCGATACCAAAGCCGGAGGATTTATTCCAGAAGCTTTCGGCTGGGAAATATTTCTCTAAAATAGATTTGAAGGAAGCGTATTTGCAGCTCCCCCTGGACGAAGAGTCAAAGAAATGTCTAACAGTAAACACACCAATTGGGTTGTTACAGTACCAGAGGTTGCCATTTGGTGTAGCATCCGCGGCAGCAGTTTTTCAGCGTTACATCGAGCGGGTAATAGCCCAGGTACCAGGGTGTATTAGCTACCTCGACGACATCGTGGTAACGGGCGCTTCAAACGAAGAACACTTGCGAAACCTGGAACAGCTGTTATGTAAGTTGCGGCAGGAAGGTTTGAAGGCAAAACTATCGAAATGTGAATTTTTTCAGGAAGCAGATAAAATACCTGGGACATGTATTAGATAGCGAAGGAGTAAAGCCCAGAGCAGAAAATGTCCAAGCAATCATGCAGCTACCAGCTCCGGACAACATTAGGCAGTTGCAGTCGTTCATGGGTAAGGCCAACTATTATGCTAAGTTTATTAAGCAGTTTGCTACAGTAGAGGCCCTACTTAACGCGCTAAGGAAGAAAGGAGCGCGTTTCGCTTGGTCTGAGGCGTGTCAACAAGCATTCGACACTCTTAAGGGGCACCTGATAGAAGCAGTGAAGCGTACGCATTTTAACCCAGAAAAGATGGTAACCTTGGCTACAGACGCGTCCAAATATGGCATAGGGGCAGTGTTGTCCGAGAAGAATGAGAGAGGAGAAGAGGTACCGGTAGCGTTTGCTTCCAAAACGCTTAATATGCATCAGAGGCGGTACTCTCAAATTGAAAAGGAGGCGCTAGCTGTAATTTATGGTGTAAGGAAGTTTAATGATTACTTGTTCGGTAATAAGTTCATTATAATTACAGATCATAAGCCGTTGGTGGCTTTGTTTCATCCTACAAAGAAAGTACCGGATAATATAGTAAGGAAACTTCAGAGATGGTCGTTATTCTTATCGGATTATAATTATGAAATCATTTTCAGGAGTACGGCACAACACGCGAACGCGGACGCGTTGTCGCGCTTGCCAGTGGGCGATGATGCAGAGTTTGACAGTTTGGAGGTAGATTCGTTGCAGATAGATATGGAGCAGAACCGGGCAGTACAGCAGTTTCCAGTGGACGCAAGACGCATAGCGAGGGCCACCGATCAAGACCCTGTTTTGAAGAAAACGCGGGAATACGTACAGGTTGGCCGACGAGAGGAAGGAATATACCATTCTTCAAGCTACAAGAGCGTTTGTCGGTGAAAGCAGGTATTTTGCTCCTGAGCACAGAAGACAGCGTTAGAGTGGTAGTGCCAGCCAGTCTCAGAAGTGAAGTGCTAAGAACATTGCATAGAGGGCACTGGGGAATTGTATTAACAAAGCAGTTAGGCAGAATTGTTATTGGCCAGGTATAGACCGCGATATAGAAAAAACGATCAGAGAATGCCGAAGTTGCCAAACATAGCAAAAGAATCCCAGGCAGCAATGGGTCTCTTGGCCAGAACCAGAAGGGCCGTGGGATAGGTTGCACATAGATTTCGCGGGCCCCTTCCAGGGATCAACTTGGCTTATAGTTACAGATGCACAGACAAATTTCCCATATGTGACAGAAATGACGAACCCGACGGCACACGCCACGGTAAGAGTTCTGCAGAGAATTTGTAGTATTGAAGGATTGCCCAGGGCGATAGCATCGGACAACGGTCCCCAATTTACGGCAGAAGTGTTCCAGAGATTTTGTGATAGTAACGGAATTAAGCATATTCTAGCACCCCCGTACCACCCCCGCTCGAACGGCGAAGCCGAGCACTTTGTACAAACGTTCAAATCGGCTATGGCAAAAGCGAAGTATGATGGAGTCAGTAGGGAGCAGGCCGTCCTATCGTTGCTGGCCTCTTACAGGGCTATGCAGGGGAGGGATGGAATGAGCCCAGCACAGAAGTTACACGGGCGGCAACCGAGGACGCTGTTATCTTTAATGCAGCCAACATGTGAAACCAGGAAGTGGCAGGCAGGGCCGAAGTTCGCAGTAGGAAATCAGGTATTCATCAGCTTCCGGGATGACCCCAAATGGGTACCGGGCAAAATACTGAAAGTAGGAGCTAGAATGTATGTAGTACGAACGCAGTACAAGATAGTTAGGAGACATCAGGAACACATCAGGCGCAGGCCCTTCGAGATTCCGGAAGTTGACGAGGCACTACAGACAAGGGTACCAGAACAGGGTAAAAATTTAGACAGACTGTTTGGTTTTCAGAGAGATCCCATTAGGAGTACGCTGCCGGCACAGGAGCAGCAACCAGCAGAAGCAGCAGAGCCACGGGAGGCGGAAGGCCAACAGCAGCAGGAGGACCCGCGGCTAATTGGACGGGCCCGCCTCTTTGACAGCGACAGCGAAATGAGCGAGACAGCCCCCGGAGCAGAGGCACACCACCCGAGACCGGAGCGGGTACAGCAGAATCATCAGCAGCCGCCGCCACCAGACAGCGGCGACGCAGAGATGGTGGAGACGGCCGCTGGTGGGGAGGCGCATCAGCAACCAGAGGGGTTGCCCCTGCAATGCAAGCAGCAGCAGCGGTTGATGGCGCCCAGGCGCCGCAGTGCGCGCTTGCAGAAGCGCCCCGCTCCCTACGCCCACAATTAGGCGGGGAGGGTGTAGTATCTGTAGGAACAGACACTACAGAAATACCGTCGGCGGCGTCGCGGGCTAGGAAGTACCCGCACCGCGGCTAGAGGGAGCAGCGAGCGCGCCCCGTCGCCACCCGGCGACCGGGAACAGGAAGGGGCCCCTACAACAGGAAGGGGCAGAGCAGCTACCCCTCCCCGACGGGGAGGGGGACACCGAACGGAGGACCGCAGTGCCGGAGGCCTCGGCCACTCTGAGCTTAGATTCGTAACCGTCGAGACTGGAAGAAAACTGTATGGTGAACGTGCTTTGTGTTAGGATCGTGATTGTTGGAATTCGGACTGTACCACATTTTACAACGACCCGGCTGATGGACATTCTTCCTGTTATCAAGACTCTGGCATACGTGTATTTGGGTAATTCTTAGAAGATTGTGGAATAAAATAAATTGTTGTGTTACAGATTGTCTTTGCTTTTCATTTGGTATACAACATTACAGAACAGCAATCAGAATGAAAAAGTGGTATTGGCAACTTTTGATGATTCCCTTGAATGCATGAATAATGCATTTCAATTACACCGTCTCACAACTTCAGGAAAAAGCATTAATCATTTAGATTACCTACGGTTTATCAGGATAATAGTTCAGACACACTTAGGACAGAGCTTAGAGCGAAAATAGGTAGATCGCCAAAGGTGGTAAAAAAGAGGACAGCAAACATGACAGGAGCTTCTAATTGGAAATATACGAAGCAAAACAATTCCTCTCAAGCATTCACACATACTTTTAGTTAAATTAAAAGACGAAAATCAACGCAACAAATGCATATCCAAAGAGACAAATTGGTGGAAAACAAAAACGCCTCAGTATGTATTAATGTGCAACTTACGTTTCTGCATGGGTGTCTTTTATGAGTTTTCTGTATTTGAGTAGTGTCACAACTGGAAAAGGGTTTAGTGGTTTTAGTTGGGTGCGAGTCCCACACTACCCAGCAGTGCGGTCCCTCCTGGGTGTCTATTATAATTTCCACAGATCCCTCGAAAAACTAAAATCCTTTTAGGCAATTTCTTTTTTCTGTCATTGTACTAGGAGTGAGAGCATATTCTTGGGAGTCTCTTACCCATTGAGTCGCCTTGCAGTGACTGTGTTATATCTGGAAATTTGAGTTTGTTTTTAATGATAGTAAACAGTGCGATTGTAATTGTGTATTTTATAGAGAATGGGCTCAGAACAGGCTCCCGGATAACTGATGCAATACTATTGATAGCAATGGCAAACAGTGACGCTCAGAATCGATCCCTGGGGAACACCGTTTTCTAACTGGTGACTAGAGGATAATGCGTCACCAGGGCGGACGCGGAAATATCTTGAGGAAAGAAAATCTACTTGAAACAAAGGGAGCCGTCCCCTAAAGCCCCAAGTATGCAAGGTGCGAAGAATACCGTACCTCCAAGTGGTGTCATACGCTTTCTCTATATCGAAGAAAATTGCTACCAGGTGCTGACGTAGCACGAAAGAAGTGTAAATCTGCGTAGCGAGGGTGACCAAGTGGTCCATGGTTGACCTGTGCTTCCTGAAGTCACATTGGAGGAGGAGGAGGAGGAGGAGGAAGATTCATCATACTACAAAAGCATTCAGCTGCCTTCTGACCCTTGCCAATACATCTCATGCCATATACCATCCTTACAGTAATGTCATAATATTTATTTGGTGTAGTGCAAGAACTTCTTGTGGAGTTACTTTCCCCACAAATATCACACTGCAACACGAGTTTGACTGCTAAACCTTTCCTGACAGTAATATCTTCCACAACTGTCAAACAATCACTATTATTGCAGTTTCGACAGTTTGTATTCTGACGAATAAAACTCGATAACAATGCAAGGTCAACAATTATGTTCCCTGAGTCACAGTCACTATAACATATTGAATCATACTCGTCATCACCACGAAACAGTTTTCTCTTGGAAGCACTCGATGTCCCAGGCTGAGAATGAACTGGTGTGCTCGATGTACATGGAGTGGCATTTTCGAGGTTATTTCCATCTATTACTTCGCACGAAACATTACTGTCTTCACAATGATTAGTTGAAGAATATTGGTTACCTCTAAATCCACGCTTCTTGAACAGTTCTGCACTTCTACCCATTGTAAATACCACGAACAGATAAAAAGATCACAAGTAAACAAAGCAACGCAAAACACGTGTTTACTTACTCAAGAACTCTACAAGAGAATGCGAAGAAGCAGGAGAGCCAACATACATAATAGAAACTCGTTCCATTCAATACAAATCAAAATAAAAGCTGAAATATATGAAGAAGAAAAAGGGGCGTGTCTTTTAAATGCCTACCTCGACGCAACGCCATATTAAAATATTAAATTAAATATGAAAATATTATTTGTAAACAATGTTATATATATATATATATATATATATATATATATATATATATCAAAATGTTCGTAAAAGAACGTAGAATTTTTTGAGCTAAAAAATGAAAAATGTGAATTTTGGTCATTTTACACTACACGGTCCCCTTAAAGAGAACATCTCATAGGGGTTAGTATCGCCACTGTTAAAAGAATTAAGCAATTCACTGTCGCTCACCCGGCCCAATCTCTAGAAACTCCCGGCAAAAAGAGGTAACGATTTGTTTTAATGCACAAAGTGCGAATATGAAGAATCAAAGTTTGTAAATAATGAATGCATTTAATAACATTGTTTTCTCCTATTCTTAGAACAAGAACGCGCGGGAAAATTATACTAGACGACTTTCATACGCGTGTTATAAGAGACATGATTTACAACTTTTACACTGTGCAGAAAGTTGTGCCCACGATGAGTAAGCTTTTGCCAGTGTTGAAGGAAAAAAATGAATTGGGGATGGGGCGCAACTTCCCTACGTAAACATCTACTAAGCATGGGTTACGTATGGAAGAAAGTCCAAAATAAAAGAGTAATATTATTAGAGCGCGCTGATATTGTCGACTGGACATCTCGGTATCTCGTTAAAATTAAACATTTCAGAGAAGAAGGGAGAAAATTGTTTTATTTAGATGAAACATGGATTAACAATTTGACTACTGGAAAGTGCTGGCAAAAAGAAAACGATATCCTTGGTGTTACTGCATGGGGAAGTTCCTCCAAGCGCCTCATTGTTGCCAGTGTGGGTTCCCGGAATGGTTTTATTAAAGAGGCGAAACTTATCTTTCAAGCCAACTCCACACCAGGAGATTACCACGGTCAAATGAACTCCGACAATTTTGAAAGGCGGTTTCGAACTCAGGTTCTTCCAAATCTTCCACCTACATCCTTTATTGTAATGGACAATACCCCGTATAACTGCAGACAATTTGACAAAGTACCGTCAAGGTATGACACAAAGGAGTCAATGATAAGCTGGTAGCAAAAAGGGGTATTTCATGCACAATAGACACAAGGAAAACTAACTTATACACAATGATAGCAGCTAATAAACCGCAAGACAAAACATACGCCATCGACATGTTGGCCTCAGAGAATTGACACACAGTCGTTCGACTCCCACCCCATAATTGTGATCTGAATGCTTTTCAACTAGCATGGGCGAAAATAAAAAGAATATTCCGGGAGCACAATATTACCGGTGATATGTCTACTGAACACCTTCGTGAACTTACGTGCTTCTCATTTTCGTCCGTGAGTGCATCAGATTGGAGCAGGTATTGCGGGCACGTCCAGAAACTTGGGGAAGAGTATTGGAGGAAAGACGGGATAATGGAGATATCCATTGACGAAATCTTGGTTAATATAGGAGACTCAGTTTCCCACTCAGCTCGGTGGATTAGCCACCGAGGAGGGCGGGGAACGTTCAGATCGGAAATATCGAGGTTGACCCGAATGGACAAGTGGTCACTGCCATGCAGGTCGCCAAGGACAGTCCACTCGAAGATTGTAGAAACAGAGGGAATACAGAGAGCTAGGTCCACGAACGAGAAAGTGCTAGAAGCTACGGTTGGTTGGTTGGTTGGTTGAGTTTAAGGGCGCTTCAACGGCTAAGGTCATTTGCGCCCGTGTCAAATTATTTTAAGACCAGTGCATAATATTGCAGATCCAAGCTAACAAAGAAAAATTAAAATCTTCAATAGAAAGCAAAGTAAAACTGAGAAGGGACGTATCCTAATAAAAGGGTTTGGCAAAAAATTGCCAGATAGTTTTTTGTTTAAAATCTCGGGCTAAAAGCCAATAATTGGTATTGTCATCTTCTCTCAGATAAGGTTGTACAAGCCAGCCTCTAGCAAAAAGCCAAAAAGCTTGCAGAGAGAAGATTCATCTCCGCAATTCTCCGCATTCTAAGAATCTCCGCAAGGGAGCTAGCAAGGTCATGCCTTCGACGGCTCTCTCTTATCTTAACACAGTGTAACAGAACATGCTCCACGGTAAGATATATTTTGCAGTATTCGCATATAGGGGGTGGGTCCCCGTGGAGGAGATAACCGTGGGAGAAATGGCAGTGACCGATTCGGAGGCGTGTCAAAACGATCTCCTCTCGCCGAGCATTACGATATGAGGAAGACCAAGGATTTATGGAATCCTTGATTCTCGTGAGCTTAAAATCTGAGTTATGCCACTCTGTTTGCCATTTACTGCGGATAGAGCGTTTTATAAACAGCTTAGTGTCTTCCGTGGGGACTGTGAAGATGCCTAATTCTCTTTTCTTCGAGGCAGACTTTGCTGCCTGGTCAGCTATTTCATTTCCTCTTATTCCCACGTGTCCAGGGACCCAACAAAAGACTAAAATATAGTGGCGGACCAAGACATGGTGGATTTGCTGTTGGATGATCATTGTCAGTGGGTCATAAGACGAGAAGGAGGAGATGGATTCAAGAGAGCTTTTGGAATCACTGCAGATCACTACTTTCTTTAGTGACATCGATCCAGCAAATTTAAGTGCCTCTAAGAGCGCATACTTCTCTGCGGTATAGAAGCTGCACAAACAGGCTAATCGAAAACCTTGCGTGGATCTACTGCAGTAGGAGGCACATCCGACTTTGCCGTTTTGAGAGGAGCCATCGGTGTAAATAAAGTAATGGCCAGGATACGTAGATTATATCGCCTCAAATTCCGATAAGAATGTACTGGGGGGGAGTTAAAAATTTAGGAAGGTTAGACAGTCTAAGATCTATTATCGGCCGGTGTAGTTTTCACGGGGAAACAAGGTTTCGGGGGGGGGGGGTTCACAGGGTTGGTTAGTTTTATATGAAGATTCTGTAAGAGCATACGGAGACGGACACCCAGGGGATGGGGTAATAACGGTCTAAGCGTATATGAAGTCAGGTGGGTTGGATGGAGGACTGCTTGACGCGAGGGAGTATCGACATTGGATAATTTCGCGATATAGGAGGCAATCAGAATATCCCGCCTTCGGCTCAGGGATGGTTCTCCAGACTCGGCCAAGAGGCATTCGATGCCACTCGTGCGGTAGGCGCCTGTACTAATCCTTATGCATTGTGTATGGTATTTAATGGCCGGAGGGTTGATGGAGACGCTGACCCATACACTATGCATCCGTAATCCAAGATAGGGCGGATGAGAGTTCTATACAAACGCAGAAGACAAACACGGTCTGCGCCCCAAGAGCTACCAGTAAGAGTGCGAAGGAGATTCATAGGTGATACACATCGGCCCTGTAGTTTACGGATGTGTTTTCGCCAGGTTATGCTCTTGTCGAATGTGAGTCCAAGGAAGGTTGCGGATTCAACGAATGGAAGCTGCTGCCCTCCAAGAAAAAGGTAGGGGTGATTATGGAGGTGATGGATTCTGCAAAAGTGCATGCAAATGGTTTTTGTGGTAGAGAACTTGAATCATGTTTCTTCGCTCCATTCCTGCAGTTTGTTGAGCACAAGTTGTAGTTGCCTCACAATAACTTGCACGCTCTTGGAGTAGCAAAAAATTGCAAAATCGTCAACGAACAGTGATGCTTTCACAGGCTCCCGGATAAGTGATGCAATACTATTGATAGCAATGGCAAACAGTGACGCTCAGAAACGATCCCTGGGGAACATCGTTTTCTAACTGGTGACTAGAGGATAACACGTCGCCAAGGCGGACGCGGAAAGATCTTGATGAAAGAAAACCTACTAGAAACAAAGGGAGCCGTCCCCTAAAGCCCCAAGTATGCAAGGTGCGAAGAATACCGTACCTCCAGGTGGTGTCATACGCTTTCTCTATATCGAAGAAAATTGCTACCAGGTGCTGACGTAGCACGAAAGAAGTGTAAATCTGCGTAGCGAGGGTGACTAAGTGGTCCATGGTTGACCTGTGCTTCCTGAAGCCACATTGGAGAGGTGTAAATAGGTTTTGTTCCAGGAGCCAGACCAGACGTGTATTTACCATTCGCTCTAAAAGCTTGCACACACAGCTTGTGAGCGATTGGGCGGTAACTTGAGGGGGTTGTTCTGTCCATTCCTTCTTTAGGGATTGGGAGGACGATGGCCTCACGCCAAATCCTTGGTATAGCATGTTCAGCCCAAATCTTGCTGAAAATGCCGAGGAGAAACGAACGAGCGTTTTCAGGTAGGTGTGTCAATATTTGGTTATGTATCTGGTCTGATCCTGGAGCAGAATTTTTCGCACAAGCGAGGGCACCGGAGAGTTCGTCCATGGAGAAAAAGGCATTGTAATCTTCCTCCACGCGACTCGAGAAGTCTAATTTGCAGTTTTCCATTTTTCTTTTCGTTTTTTGAAAGCCAGAAGAATAGTGTACGGAGCTGCAGATTTGTTCGTAATGAGAGGCCATTTCTTCAGCAATTTCTTGTGGAGAGGTTAGGAGATTGCCATTTACCATAAGCCCTGAAATAGACGGCGAAGGGAGTCTTCAACCGATCTGTCGGACCTTTCTCCACACAAGTTTAGGGGATGAACAGCAAGAGAGTGACGAGATGTAGGCTCTCCAGGACGCAGCCTTACTTTCCCGTATCGTTAGACTAGCTCTGGCTCGGGATCTTTTATAGTTTATTAGGATTTCCATGGTTGGGAATCTACTAAGTTTTGCCAATGCCCTCTTCCGATCCCGGACCGCGGTGGCACAATCATCGTTCCACCATGGCACAGGGGGGTGTCGTGCATGGCCCGACGACTTCGGGATGGCAAATGAGGCCGCATGAAGGACGGCGTTATTAAAATGGGCAACCATAGCATCGATGTCGTTTGTGCAGTTTTCGGATATTCGTAATTCTTTCTTGAATGTTTCCCACTCAGCTCGGTGGATTAGCCACCGAGGAGGGCGAGCAACATTCAGATCGGGAATATCGAGGTTGACCCGAATGGGAAAATGGTCACTGCCATGCAGGTCGCCAAGGGCAGTCCACTCGAAGATTGCAGAAACGGAGGGACTACAGAGAGCTAGGTCCACGGACGAGAATGTGTTAGAAGCAACGGAAAAGTGTGTGCTTTCGCCAGAATTTAGGAGAATTAAGTTTTGGTTATCTATGATATTTGCAAGTAACCTGCCTCTCGTGCACGACCCTGTGCCACCCCAGGCTGGGTTGTAGGCGTTGAAGTCCCCCACAATGAGAAAAGGTGTAGGCACCTGAGAGAGCACATCTTCCAGTTCTTTTTGTGACACGACTCGTTCAGGCGGGATATGTTGCAAATGGTAACAGAAATAGTTCGGAAATTTACACGAACGCAAGATATCTGCAGAGTGGTTCGTATGTCTATTTCTTTCGATACCAAAGAGTTTGTGATAAATGTGGCGACTCCGCCATGGGCGCGGAGGCCATCGTCTACGTCTTGCCTGTAGCAACAAAAGCCGCGTAGAGAGAGGGAGTGCTCAGAAAGGAGATGTGTTTCCTGCAGACAGATAACCACGGGTCTGTGTATAGACATTATTAACTTCAATTCATCCAAACGGGTTCGAAAGCCATTTATGTTCCATGACAGGAGAGCCATAGTTTCTAGTTAAGTTTTTGGTTCAAGGGTAGGTTATGTATCAGGTTGCTTTTTCTTCTTTTTCCTTCTTCGTTGGAAAGTAATGGCTTGGTTCATGCGAGGTTCCTCATTCCCAGCAGAGTCATCTTGACTACTGCTGGAGAGGGTCGCATGTATTGAGACACCACGGTCCCTTGAGACAGGCGACCTAGATCTAGCAATAGGGCCTGTCGGCCTCAGCTTCTCTGGATGTGTTTGGGTGTTGGTTGAAATATTTATGGTTTGTTTCCGATTTTGTTTCAGGCTGGACAAGAGATTTAGGATTTGCATCTCCGCCGATGTCATCAAAGGACACCTGGCAGGCAGCATCGCACAAAGTGGAGGCTTTAGGCGTTTGGGTTTCCGAATTGACTGTCTTATGTTGACCCACGGTGTCAGCAAAACTTCGGGCCATGTCCACGGGGTTTCGCGTCTGGTAACGGCGTCGTGCCTCCGGGAAGGAAACTTTCTCAGAGACCCTGATCTTCTGGATCTCTATTTCCCTTAAGAAAATGGGGCACTGGTTGGAATTAGATGGATGTTTTCCACAACAGTTAACGTACTTTGCATCGGCGGAGCAGTTTGAGTCATTACAAACCTCCCTTCCACAGTGCACGCAGACTGCGGCGCTCATGCAGCGAGGTTGCGTATGGCCAAACCTCTGGCATTTAAAGCAGCGCAGAGGGTTTGGAACATACTGCCTGACACGGAGATTGTAGAAGCTACACGATATCTTCTCTGGTAGAGATGGACGGTCGAAAATCAGTATTAGAGTGGAGGTAGGAGTGAGTACCCCATTTACTCTCCGTTGAATCCTTTAGATCTCTGACACCATATGGCTCGAAGAAGGCTTTCAAATTTTCTTCCGATTCGGTAGCGAAGTCTTCGTGGTTTACCACACCCTTGCAGAGGTTTAAGGTCGGGTGGGCGGACACATGCACCTGGAGGCCGGCTATTTCTTTGAGGTCAAGGATCTTGCTGATCTGTTCGTCAGAGCGACATTCGAAAAGAATTGTGCCATTTCTCTGACGGACCACCGACTGAAATATACCAAACTTTTCAATTTCCCTGGCAAGTTTTATAGGGCTGACACTCTTCATAGTTTCATTTTCTCTTTTACTTGACATGACGAGAAAGCGGGGCTTAGTAGGTCTGTCTGACTCATTACAGAAAAAAACTCTCAAGATTTACTGTTTCACCAACAAATCTCCTCTTCCTTATGGAAGAGGGCGGGGGGGTAGGTTTTTTATCCACTAAGAGGATAACAGATTCATCCCCGTGGTCCCCACCCACCACGGAGCCCAACAAGGGGACACTCCATCGGAGTGCCAGGGTTGCCACGGGGGTTTAGTGGGGGTTACCACAGCGCTGCACCGCCGTGGATCCCCCGCTCACCCTGGAGTTCAGTACAAGACCTAGTCCAAGCCGGTTGATCGGGAGTGGGTTAGCTCCCGACCGCCCGTCTAGAAGAGTCCGTAGCCAAAGCAAGTGTATCGAGACCTACAAGGAATGTTCCCCAAAATACGTAAGAGCACGTATCCCTGGGTGCCAAGAAAAAAAGGAGCACGAGGAGAGTAATTGGGAAACAGACAGGCCCCTCAACCGCCAGGACATACATTCCCTCCGACACGGGTCGCCATGCACGGCAAACACATGGGTGGGCGTTCAGCATACAGAGGGGGCCAGTGAAATAGAAGAGGGAGAAGAAAAGAGACAGGATGGTATAGAAGAATGAGAATGTACAATGGGGAGAAGAAAAGCGACTTGTGAAGGAAAGGAATATTTGAGAGCCCTCTCTGTATCCCCCCGTCAGGACGTGGACCAACCCACCTCGACGGGTTAAAAATAATAAATTAGTTTCAAAAAACACGGAAATTTGGAAAATAATTGGGGATAAACTGAATAAATCCGCATCATCATTATATGCATATGTCGCAACCAGAAAAGGCGTGAAACGAAAAATCATCGATGTCGATGATGACAACGAAAGACTCGTCCAGACAACAATGGATATTTCTAGTGACTCAGATAGTGACATCTCATTTTCCGAAAAAGAGGTCATCATTTATATAAGCAAGAAAGAACTGGATTATCTGATTGTACAGAAAACTGTGAAAAGGTAAGTAATCGTTGATTTCAACAATATTCTAAACTCCTTTTTAATTGTTCGTTAATGTGTTAAAGTTAAAGTTAGCAAAATCGACATTAAAATTATAAAATGTTTTAATAAATATAGAATATATGAAATTTATTAATAACAATTTTATTTGTTTTTATTTAGAACTGAAAAAAAACAGGCCGCATTTGCTCCACAGAACATACATAGTTTTTAAACCAGGCGAATGGGAAAAATTAATTATCCATCGTTTGGATCAAAGTGGCATAAAATGCGGGTATCAGTTCAAAAATCACAGAATTTATTCGACGTCTAACATGGCCAATTTTTCAGGCCATTGCAAGTGTCGTTCGCTTTTGCGTGGAGAAATTCCGTCATTAGACGATGAAGTTAAAAAAATTGTTTGCTATATTACCAAAGGTGATGGAACATGTGGAAAGCGTCATTTGAAAGGCGAAGAACCAAGGTTACAAAGACAGTTGGCACGATTCATCGCTCGTGGGTGTACATTATAACATACACGGTGACTGAAATGGTTAAATGATGTGCCAGTCACGCAGTCTCTACTATTTGTTAACGTCCCAAGAATATTGAGTACATATCTATCAATTTTAGAGTGTTCGATCCTTTCTAAAGTAAAATTTTAAAAATATACTGAATTCAGTAGAAAAATATTAATTTATTTTCTCTTTGTAATAATATTGAGTTATGATGCAGATAAATATGCCACTGTATATAGAGTTCAAGAAGCCGAAAAAAACATGAAAACTGGAGATAACCAAGAGCCTGCGATTCTGTATTCAACTTCTGTGTTTAAATTAGCCAAGAGCGAGTACGCAAGGAAGAATCATCTCGACAAAGATCCAGTGAGATCTCTGGAATTGCTAAAGGAACAACAATTAAGAGGCTCCATCCACTGTATGGTCTATCGCCCTTTTTTGTCCATTATTGGACAGCGAGTCAACTAAACATTATCGGGCGTATATTCGCAAACATCCACAAGGTTGCATTGCAATCGATGCTACTGGTAACTTTGCGAAAAATGTGCAAACAAGTGAATCGAACAAATTATCACCTTTATTTATATATGAATGCGTGATAAGAACGGGCGAACAAGAAGAATACAACCAGTAGCACAAATGGTGTCACAATCGCACACTACGACCAAAATTGAATTTTGGTTGAAGGAGTGGATGGCTTGTGGAGCTCCTCCACCTGGGGAAGTAGTAACAGATTGTTCCAAAGCCTTTCTCAATGCAGTAACAAATGCATTTACATCTTGTAAGTCGTTATGTGATTATTCAGATCTCTGCAAGAACGGTACATTGCCAGAGACATACATTCGCATTGATGTAGCGCATATTGTTAAGATATACTGCAATTTCCTGAAAACTGCGCATAAGCAAGTAAAAACATTGTACGTTGCTGCTATTGGAAAATTAATCGTCAGCTCAAATTTTGATGAAGCAGGGAAAGTGCTGAAACTGATTTTACTCGTATGTCGAAGCGTTTATCATGGACGAAAGTCTAATGGAGAAGAGACGGCTTGCACAAAATCGAAAAATGAATTGAAAAAGTTATTAATTGGTAATTCATTCAATACTGGCAACTCGCAAATGGATGAAATCCTTCATGAAAGTGGAACACTTTCTCACACAGAACAAGGTATTTTAAATTATATAATGATACTGTAGATAATATAATGTATCTGGAATATAATTCAAAATATACACTTTCGAACAAAATGTTAAAAATATTTTAAACATTTTTATTACTTTATAAATTAGAATACATGTGAATGTTTACACATTTCTTTAGTTATTAAGCTATTTAATTCTTAAAGCATTTACATTTATTATCTTTGAGAATTATTTTCAAAGAAAACACAAATTGTACGGAAAATATTTTAGTTTTCCATTTTATTCAATTAATTCAATATATTAATTTTCAGAACATTATGATAATGTCCGAATATACAATGATGACCAGCACGTCCAAACTTCTTGTTACGAGTGGCCAAAATCGATCGACGACGATGTGAAGCGTTCCGCTGAAGAACTAGGAGAAGATTTGAATGCTCATCGGAACGATGATCTTACAGATAAATTGGTGAAGCATTGTTCCACAATTTGTCTGTGGACATGTGCGGCAAGAGATAAGTTTGGTTATGGCCGAGAACCTCCATCAAGTGCCTCAGTGGAGCACGATTTTAACGATTTAAAAAATCGTTTATTACGCCAAAAATCTAATCTTCGAATCGATGATTTTATTAATACTTATATCCAATACATTGATGGTAAAAATAAAATTGTTACAGCAAGGCAGAACAAAATCCTGGGAGATAAAGAGAAAGTTATTGATGAAGATGTATCAATGATAGAAGAAGAAAATGTTTCCAGAATTGAATTGGTAAGTGTAATTCCTTAAAATATTGTTGCAAAGATTTCATATTTTAGGTATAATAAGTTACCCAAATGAATTATGATGTTTATATATAAATATATTTTTAATAAATAACAATTGCATTTAAATTATTAATAGGTGCAGGGTGAAAGCATTTCTACAAGAGTTATAACAACGCAGAACAAAATCCAGCCAGATAAAGGCACAGTAATTGAAGATAAACAAGACAGACTTGAGAATAATGATATTCAAGATGTAGAAGACGAAACGGTGATAGAAGAAGAGAGTGGCTCCAGAATTGAATCGGTATGTGTAACTCCTTAAAATATAGTTGCAAAGATTTCATTTTCTATCTATAATATATTATCCAAATAAATTAATATGTTTATATATAAATCTATTTTTTATTGTAAATTTCATTTAAATTATTAACAGGTACAGGGTGAAAACATCCTATGTTTAGTGTGCAGGAATGGACATAAAGCGATAGGTGCTCATAAATGCATTATTTGTAACAAAAATGTGCACCTATTGGTTGTTCCCTACCAATTCAAGAAGAAGGGTATGGAGAAAGGCGAATTTGTGTTGCATGTCATGGCTTCAGGCAACAATCAGTTAATAAAATAATTTCATTGAACGAAAAGGACGACTGGATGGGCCTGGTCTCGAAATCTACTGACAATACAAAGAAAAAGTCTAAATATATTAATAGACATTTTCATGAAACAGACTTCATTATTCACCCAAAGCTGAACAAAATTCCATTATTAAGGAATGGAAATTTAACAAATGTGAAGGCTGCAGTGATCGAAGGAAAATCTTAGGTATTAAGAAATACATGTGCCTTCGATGCATTATTTCAAATTTTAATAACAGAAGAAATAGACAATCCTTGGATTGAAAATTTGTCAGACGGACAAAATACTCCATTGTTGAAAATGATCCTGGATACAAAAAAAACGGGTGTTACATGTAAAACATACAAGCAACGAGCAGAGTTACTGAAACATGATAAATTATCAGTTTTATCAGATCTACCAGGAAACTCTGCTCAACTTATGTGTACGTCAAATCCAGGCCAAATAGCAGAACATTTATTAAGTAATCAGCCAAGTATGACAATAAGCAATCATTGCAACAAGGGTTGTGATGACTTTTTCTCGAATCAAACTACAATTACAATACAAAGTAGCCTTCTATCGCCAGATTTCGAAAACAAACTGCAAAAAGAATTAATGCATCTTTTCCTAGAAAAGAGTTGCATGAATGAGATCAGATGCAGTGGTAAATCAATTGTGCAATGCAGTGGTAATTCAGAAACACGTAGTAATTGGCGAGAGGCCGAATAATGAGAACGAAAATCAAATTGGTAATTTGGAATAGCTTGTATTGAGTTAATGTAGGATAAAAGACGAGAGTGTAATAGTTTTTTTTTAAATTATATAATGAAGATAAGAGACTAATAGGTCTGTAGTTTAAGGGGAGATGAGGATCTTTGCCTGGTTTACATATGGGGATAACGTATGCTAATTTCCACGATTGTGGAAAATAAGAAATACGAAGCATTGAGTTGAATATATTTGTTAGTTTCGATAAGATTTGTAAATTAAGTTCTTTTATCATTTTGTGTGTAATTCAATCATAGCCTAATGTTTTGTGAATATTCAATTTTTGTTTTATTTTTTGAACTTCTACAGGAGAAAATATTTTATTTTTGAAGGGACTGAATAAAGTGGAGAAGAGATGAAAGATTCAACTTCCTTATTAAAAATTTGATCTATAATAGGGTTGGAGGTAAAAGACTTTTGGACTAAGTGACTGGCAATTAAATTTTATTTTTGAAAATCAGTATAAGCAGATATAGTACCGTTGTTTAAGATTGGTATAGGGGAATAAGATTTTTTCCCATCAACACCCATCACAGACAGGTTCGAAGCATTATAGAAAAGATGCAATGGTGGTTTGAAAATGAGGTTCAGATGTTTGTTAAAATACAGGGCACTGCATTATTCTCCTGAAAAATCATCAAAAATTATTAATGCTTGTGTGGTTCTTTATAACATGTCATTTTCATAATTTACCAGACATAGGAAACGAAGATGATGATGATGATGATGATGATGATGTGGATCTTGGTGTGTATGATGAATTGTGCATTGAAGACCCCACAAATCGTCAAGCACAAAATGAATTTTTAAAAGGAAGACAGTATCAGCAAACTTTTATTAGAAAATTTTATCCATAATTTTTTAAATTAAATGAATGTGTAAATATTTGATTGGATTGTCAATGCTTTAACAATGTATTTTTATAGTTTGTTATATTTCATAGCTTTATTTGTTTTTTCAAATTAGACGTTTTTTATTTTCTTTCTCTCTAGATATAGTTGATATATATAACAGAAAACACACACTGCTTAAAGCTCATACTTAATATCAATTAAAAATGCTGCATTTAGTTTATATTAGAATACAAGCTCTGACAAAAAAAAACGAAATTTAAAATTATTTATTTTGTAAATGCTCTGCAATGTTCTCCTGTACTATAACTTGCCTCTCTAAAAGTGATAAAAAAATTAGGATGATGATGA
The DNA here is from genome assembly GCA_011170035.1 of Teleogryllus occipitalis. Taxonomy (NCBI): domain Eukaryota; kingdom Metazoa; phylum Arthropoda; class Insecta; order Orthoptera; family Gryllidae; genus Teleogryllus; species Teleogryllus occipitalis. Next base: position 54,936 of record BLKR01009753.1, read on the forward strand.
TGATGATAATGTGGATCTTGGAGTGTATGATGAATTGTGCATTGAAGATTCCACAAATTGTCAAGCACAAAACGAATTTCTAAAAGAAAGGCAGTTTCAACAAAACCTTTATTAGAAATTATTATTCATGAACTTTTAAATTAATGTGTAAATATTTGCTTGTATTGTCAAAATGCTTTAATAATGTACTTTAATAATTTTAGTTACATTCACAGTTTTAGCTGCTTTTTGAAACTGGAATTTTTTTAGACTAAGTAAACCCCATGGCTAAATACATTTAATATACAGATTTTTTAAAAGTTTTATTTATCTGTACTAACTAATTAAAATATGTTGCAGAAAACACACACTGCTAATGGGCTATGACAAGTTCCTGGCAGGCATGATGAACCTGCTCCAGGACAAGGGCGCCAGAGTGCACCGCACCGGGTTCGCGCCCGGGCCCGGCGTACATGGACGCCGACTCGGAAAAGAGCAAGGCCATCATTGAAGACACCGTTCGCGAGAGCGGTGCATTCGAACTCGGAGACAGTCCGAAAAAGGCGGCGCCACGTATTGTCATACACGACATACCGAAAGCCACCGCGGAAAAGGATTTTGTTGCTGAAGCAATCAAGACGACCTTCCCCGCAGAAATGCGGGTCAAAGCCGAGGAGTTCAAGGTGCTTTTCCGCCTTGGAAGAAAGGTAGACCCGAAACCCAGTGGAAGCTGGGTTGTGCAGGTCTCGCCTCGTGTATGGAAGGCCGTCAGCGGTGAGGGGCGAGTGTTCGCCTTCCTCCGCTCCCACCTCGCTGAGACTTACGCGAACCCTACGCGGTGTTTCAGGTGCCTCAAATACGGGCACATCAAGGCGTCCTGTAAAGCGGACTCGGCCACCTGTGGACACTGCGCGGAAGCGCATTCCGAGGGGGACGCCTGCGATACAGCGAGGCGCCCGAAGTGTGCCAACTGTAAAAGGGCGAACCTACCGGCCGACCACAGCGTCAGGTCTCGGGGGTGCCCTAAATACAAAGAAGCAGTGGAAATGGAGCTAGCTAAGACAGATTATGGTCTGTAAGGTATTGCAGATAAACTGTGGCAGCTCCAGGGCCGCCATGGCCACGCTGGAGCGGGAAATCTCACGTACAACTGGGCCCGGCGTCGTGTTGCTCTCCGAACCATACACGGTAGGAGGCCGCGTCGCCGGAATAGCGAAAACTGTACGGTGTCGAAGCGACAAAGGGGGGTGAAACGGTCCGGGCAGCAATGCTCGTCGTGGATCCTTCCTGCTCCATTCTCTACCACGAGCACCTGTCTAACCGCGATGTGGTAGTAGCCGAAATCTAGGCCAGGAACGGGCGGAGGGGCGTATTCGTCTCTGCTTACTGGTCCCCTGGGGAACCTTTGGATCGGAAGCTCGAACATCTAGATCGAATCCTTCAAGTCCTTAACAGGCGGCTTCCTATTATCTTAGGCATAGATACCAATTCCCACTCCGTGGAATGGCACTCTTCGGAGACCTGCCCGCGGGGAGAGGAGATAGAGCTCGTGATGGCCCGACACGGCCTTCACGTTGCGAATGTGCAGTCGGAGAACTCCACCTTCTTCCGACGACTAGGAGAACGGGAGCTGGAGTCGAACATAGATGTTACTTTCTTCAATCAGAAATGTATGCATCGGGTGAGGGACTGGAGGGTAGTCCCGAGCCTCATTGCGAGCGATCACAACGCGATCTGTTTTACCGTCGACCTGGGTCAGATAGGCCCTAACAGACGAGACTCAGAAGCATGCGACCAAGAGGCTGAATCGGATTGCAGATTTAAGCTACCGAGAGCTGACTGGGTCAAATTCAAGCGAAGTGTTGGACTTGCGATGGACAAGGTACATCCCACCTGGGGCGACCTAGAGCTGCAGCAGAAAGTCAACGCTTTCTCGAACGTTATAGCTAGTGCCGCGAAGGAGCCGATCCCGTATCGACCTCCGACGCGACCAAAAGCTGCATCATGGTCGACACATGATCTCACCATTCTCGCCCGAACAGCCAGGGCGGCCCGCAACAGGTTCCACCGGCACCGAAGACGCGGGGATGGCGACGTCTCGCTATGTCTTAGCGCATACTACGAGTTACGCAACAGACTGGCGAGTCGTATACGAGAGCGGAAACGGACCTCCTGGATGCGCTTCGTGGCCTCGGCTACGGAGCGGGACCCTTGGGGGTTTCCGTACAAGATCTCGGCAGGGAAACGAGTTCCGGAGTACCTGTCGGCTATACGATCTGACACCGGGTATACTTCCACGTGGGAGGACACTGCCCGGGAACTGCTGCAGGCGCTACTGCCTTCCGACGATGTCTCTAACGAGACGGAGGAACAGTACGGCATAAGGGCATCAGCTTCACAGCCGTCGCCCACGCCGGATGGCCGGCCTTTCCACCTGGGAGAGCTCGAGGCGGCTGTCGCATCTCTTCGCCAGCGCAATGCACCCGGGGAAGATAATATCCACCCCGAGATGCTCCAACACGCTCTACCCCTATTAAGGGACGAGCTAGTCAACATCTATAATGAGTGCCTAGAGGCCGGGGTCTTCCCGGACCCCTGGAAGAGGTCGCGAGTGGTCTTGCTTCGCAAGAAGAACGACAGAGCTGGCGACGATCCAAAGGCCTACAGGCCGATCTGTTTACTTTCGGTCCTCGGGAAAGTGCTCGACAAACTGGCAATTCAACGTGTCAGCGAGCACATTAACGAACGAGGCGGACTGGCCACTTGTCAATACGGTTTCCGGGCGGGGCGGTCCACGGAGGACGCAGTAAATCATTTACTTGCTACTCTACGGGCGCCTGCTCGGGAAAAGTACAGTGGTCCTGTTCCTAGATATAGCAGGCGCTTTTGACAATGCGTGGTGGCCCATGATACTCTCGGAACTCCGAAGGAGATGGTGCATTCCCAATAACATCTTGAGCCTATACAAGAGCTTCTTTCGGGAGCGAGAAGCCAGTATACGGCAAGGTGGGCAAGAGGTCTCTATCGATCTCTCGAAAGGCTGCCCACAAGGGTCGAACTCCGGCCCTGTATTCTGGAATGTACTCTTCGACGGACTACTCGTTCTTTTGGAACGGAGTGAGTGGGTGCCTATAGCGTACGCTGACGACTTGGCAATCGTAGTACGCGCGGACTCGAGAGCCGAATTAGAACGGCAGGCAAGCCGCGCTCTGGAGGTTGTCTCTGACTGGTGCGCTGGTGCGAAACTTCGGCTCTCGCCGGAAAAGACCACCATGCTGCTCATGAAGAACAATTTTCGGAGTGCGCCCGGACGCAGCTTCTTAGATGAGGGAAGGCCTCCCCTGGTACGACTGAATGGAGTAAGCATCAAAAGTGTGAAAACAAGTCTATCTGGGTGTAACCCTAGATGCCAATCTATCGTTTGTGGCCCATGTAAAAGCTGTTAGCGAGGAAGCAAAGTCCCTATTCTTCAAACTTCGCCGTCTCGGCGGGGAGCGAGGAATAGTGGACAAGTCCGCTCTGCGGACCATTTACAGCGGTGCATTTCTTTCCATTATGCTGTATTGTGCGTCGGCGTGAGTTCACGCTGCCCACTCCACGCACGTGCGGCGGGAATTAGGTAAGGCCCAGCGCGCAGCGCTTATCACAGTGACGAGCGCCTATCGCACCGCGGCTAGCAGTGGGCTTCAGGTTGTTGCCGGTTTCATGCCCCTCGACCTGCTTGCCAACTTCTGGGCAGCGAGGTACGCCCTCAGAAAAGGCCATACCTCGTGTTACATCGATGGAGCGGTCAGACCTCTGAGAGAAAACGATACGGCGCTTACGGTGAAGGCGGAGTTGCGAGAAATCTGGCGGGAGCGATGGCGGGGGGAGGCCACTGGCCGAACCACGTTTTTGTGTCTGCCGGACGCGACGTACGCCTGCAGACCCTACAAGTGCAAATTCTCAAGGGAATTGATTTTGATGATGACGGGGCACGGCCCCTTCAATGCGAAACTCCATTCGCTCGGGCTGGTGGACTCCCCTGCGTGTGTGTGTGTGGCGAACCGGAGACGGCGCTGCACCTCCTCGTAGAGTGTCCTCAGTGGAGTTCCCTCCGACTCCGTCTGGAAACCAGCTTAGGGTTGACCTTAACCGGTGAGCGGCTTCACGCTGCAATAGACGGCCCCTCGTCGAGGGTTTTGCTAGAGGCTCTCGCGCAAGCAATTGTGTGGAGCCGCACCATTAACCAAATTGTCTATCGGCGTGCTCGCCTCTAGCACGGGGCGGGCCAAAGCCGATCGCCGCAAAGGGGGCCCGGACCAAATGCTTTTTCCACTCTCAAGTAGCGTCAGAGTCCCCAAAGTCGGCCAACCGGATTGACTATAACAAGATTGAGACGACAAACTTGGCAGTTGGTCCGCTGGGCGGTAGCCACCCGGCTCCTCGGACCTAGGGACGGACAACGGTGTGTAGAACGGCGCACCGGCTAAGCAAGTGGATTCAAGGTTCGTAAAGAGAGCCTACACCCGAGGCGCAATCCTCGGGAAATGCCTCCAAAGAGAAATCGCCTGCGCTAAAATATACTTCTTTGTTAGTCAGAGAAGAGATAAAATTCATTTTCCAATGTTGCCAAATGCATGCATGCGAAAATTTTCGAATACGCTCGAGAATGCAGCTATTCGAAATCAAGCGTACGAAATTATTCGCATACGAAACATTTCGCATGGTTTCGAGAATACAGCTACTGGTCGGATATGCGGACGACCTAGCGGCCGTACTGACAGCACAATTCCTTGAAGGCCTACAAATCCGCCTGAACCAGACAATGAGGCGGGTGCAAAACTGGATGAATGCACACGCCCTAAAGCTAGCTGTACAAAAAACAGAGATAGTGATACTATCGAAAAATCGTATCAACTACACGGCAGAGATGGTGATACTAGGTGATACCATTCAGGTGGCAAAAGCAGTAAATTATCTAGGATTCATGCTTGATAACAAGCTCTCCTTTTGGGAGCAAATTAAGAGAGCAGCTGACAAAGCTGCCTAAATGACAACAATCCTGAGCAGACTAATGACAAATGCCCGCGGCCCCAGTGCTGGAAAGAGGAAACTGCTGATGACAGTCACACAGTCAATCCTCTTATATGGTGCAGAGATCTGGACATGGTTAAGACACGAAAAATAGATGAGAATGAAGAATGTTAGCGGTCCAGTGAAGAGGAGCCCTGCGAATTGAAAGTGCTTACCGCACCGTTTCAGACGCAGCAATATTCGTTATTGCTGGAACAATCTCCATTGACCTCCTTGCCCACGAGAGGAAATGCTCGCGGGAAAGAAACATGGTCGAAGACAGGGAGAAGGAAGAAAGGGACAAGGCACTCACAACGTGGCAAGAGAGATGGAAGAACGGTAGGCGAGGGAGATGGACAGCCCGATTCATCCCCAACAACGAACTATGGCTGAAAAGGAAGCATGGCGAGGTCGATTACTACCTGACACAACTCCTGTCGGGTCACGGTTTTTACCGTGCATTCCTCAACGACGACGCGCACCCCACTTTCCTCAAGTGCGAAAGGTGGCGGGCACAGCGACCGAAACTGGCGAACCAAAATTGGCGAAATTACATCTGAAAACATTGTAAACTCAATGCTGAAAAATCCAGAGCACTGGATGGCTGTAGCAGTATTCGCCAGAAAAGTGTTGACACAGAAGAAACGTAAAGAGGATACGACAGAAACGTCACGTGACTAGAGACAGACTGATAGACGAACATCAAAATGAAGACAGATGCAGATAAGAACGCTCACCAGCTTAGAAAACGGTCCCGCTCTGAAGAAGCGTACCGGAGCGGATCACCAAGAGGAAAGGGGTTTATAGTTTTTAGTGGGTGCGAGCACCACCTCCTAGAGTTATAAAGCCTGCTCACAAGTACGTGACGTCACTGAGATGGCGGTGTAGGTAGTCATGAGGCATGGGTGGCCTGGGCGCAGCCATGTAGTTTTTGTTGAATTCGTCTGGTGTTGTCCGTGTGTTCGGTGCAGTTCGTACTTGTATTGTACTGCCGCTTTGATATGCCGTTTAGATGTGTAGTTCCGAGGTGTCGAGGAAACTACGATGAAGCCTCGAAAGTACACGTTTTCGGTTTTCCAAAAGATCCTGCTTTGCGAAAGAAATGAACGACTGCTATTCGCAGAGAAGATTTTGTTCCTTCCAAATCCTCGAAGGTAAGGCTGTGGTTCATATGCACATGTAGAACCTTAATTTATTAAATTTATTATTTATTCAAAGCATAAATTGTATGTAAGTTGCTAATAGAACATTATTTAGTAATATTCCTAATTTCTATCACGAAACGGAAGTTGTTTGCAATTAGATCTTACAATTCTTCCTTGTAATATGATGCAGAACTTGCAATTATTTTCCGTATACTGTTAAGTAAATAGTGATAGTAAAAACTTAACCTATCAGTTAAATAATCATAGAATAGTATCACTTAACCCTAGAACACATAAGCAGGGTCTCTAAGGACCTGTGAAATATTATTTGGGAAATTACTTAAAACGTTTTAATCCTAACTTCTTTGCTTCTTAGGTATTCCTGTCATTATCTTCCTTCTACAATTAGATTGCATAATCGTCAGGATTGGTTTATTTATTTCCGAGTAATAGTGAAATTTTCATCTTTACTACATGAACGCACAAGCAGGGCCTTTGGGGCCCTAGGTGGTGTTCTCTATCCCTTTCAGACCTAGTGGCTACAATTGTGTACATGATTTTTTTCTAAGTCGTAGCTGGAGACTAAATTTTGTGACAACAATTTAGACACTTCATATAGTTTATATGGTTTATTGTTTTGTTGTATTTATTATTAAAGCTGTCTTGTTAGTCATTGTTGCTTGTAATAACTACGTTTCATTGTTGGTTGTGCACGTCGTCTCATACACGCAACACATGGATCGAAATATTCATATTTTTTCCATGTAATTCATTATCTTTGAATTGTCAGATTATAGATATGAATTCTAGGAAGTCTCTTCGAAGTATCTGTACAAAACATTTCGAGAGAGACAGTTCAGTATAAATGCTAGTTGTGCCGATACTTGATGTACACAAACGTAACCACCAGGTCTCAAAACAAGTTGAATATTTATGTTAGTTTTGTTGAACGTCAAATAGTTTATTGCTCCTGGAAATGTAATGTGTAGCGTTTTGCGTACTTTTGATATTTTTAATTATTGAATCATTTCAGAATTTCGACTTTTGCTCTAAAATGTGCGATAAGGAGATTTTTCATACAGAAAAAGATTGTTCAGCAAATCTTGAAACTTCTGATGAATGGAGAAGTGTCTGATTTGGATTTGTCTTCCGACGATGAGGATAATGATTATCTTAACGTTGCATCTGCTGCCACTATTTTTCCTGTTGCCAGTCGTCCCCCTAGAGTTGGCGCTGATGAAATAAAGAAAGGTAATGAAGGTTTAACTTTTTTATGGGAATCACTTGAAAATGATGTAATTGAAGGCAGTAGTCCAGGTGTTTCCGACCTATCGGACAATGTAAATTATACACTGACAGAAAAAAATAAAATCAAGTGGAATAATCAACCAATTTCTGTTTCGTTTGGTTCATGGGAATCGCAAGACAGGGGTGATGTTGAAATTTTAGCCGCAATTGTTAACTTCAAAAAGTATATTCCTGATTACTTGAGTTGTGGTATGGCAGAAAAAACAAATATTTACGCTTTGCAAAAGGGAACTAATTTCAGGCAGACAACTAAAGAGGAAATTGAAATTTTGTTAGCTCTTCGTATTGCGATAGGAGCGATGAAATTTCCTAGAGTTCGAATGTTTCGGAATACCAGCAGTTGCCAGTTGGTCTGTTCAAATTCACCTCTTCGCCATACTGCAACCGCTGGAAAAGCAGTCGCTAATTGGCCAGTTCAAATCAGTTCAAATCCCCTCTTCGCGTATCCGCAACCGAAACGAAATCAGTCACTGAGAGGCAGCCTCGCGAGAAGCATGTCTCGGGCTCCGTGTTAAAAGATCACGTAAATTCTTATACAGAAAGTAACATTCTGTATTAATGTTGTGGCAAAGTGAAAAGCCACATTGTTTCAATTTGTTGTAGTTCAGCATTGTGTATAAATTGAACTAATCAATGTATTTCACACGAAGTTGCAAGTAAGTTGCCAGGCGAGCATATGTGCTCGCACTTCGTGATCCAAGATGGAAGGTTCCTGTATTTTCACATTGAGAACAGTAACTTAGTGTATTTTAATTGTGAAGAACAATTGTGACAACTCAAAGATTATTAAACATCATTCTGCAATTGTGTTTCCATGATAACCCACATCATTATAGAATTCCTAACGAGCGTCGAAAGGGACTGAGTGGATTGCCTGCCAACGTTCAACAACCAATATAATACAGTCCACTCTAAGCACAGGCAACCGCCCCGTCCAAGGCCAACTCATAAAAGTACTAATTTCGATAGAACAGATAAATTATTCTTCTCCTCTAATAAGAAGCAAAAACTAAGAGAGAAAAAATGTTCAGCTGCATTATGTGTGAAGATAAAATGCAGAATGTGAGGAAGTCTACTGTTACTGCTGCCAAGAAAATATGCATTACATCTGCGCCAGTATAAGCGAGGCGACAATGAGGGCAAAATCTGAAAGTAAAAAAAGGCAGTGGAAATGTCCTAATGTCAGGCAGGAGACCAAGAGGTGGGTAACAAAGAAAAAGCAGAAAAAAAATGTTCAAAATTCACCCAATCCCTTCATAGGGGCAATAGAAGACAAACAAAAAAATAATGGATTCGCTTTGTTTGGACATGATGGAAATTAAAAGAAGTATCGAGTTTTTAAGTGCTAAATACGATGGTGTGGTGAATGAACTTAAAGAAATCTAAGACGAGTTGAAGGACAAAATTAAGAAAATTGACATTAACAATGACAAAATCAACGACATAGAACAACAACTTTCAGAAAGAAATATTGAAATTAACAGTGTACATTTAGGTAGTGTAGAAAAAATCAAAAAGTGCGCCTAAAGTGCTCTCCAAAATTTGTGGTGAAAATATAAAGGAAGAAGAAATTGAAGGCATCTTTGTTATAAATAAACCCAAAAAAACAACAAACAAAGTCATAGTTAAATTTCATTCAAAAAGAATTAGAGACAAAATACTAATCAACAAAAAGAAACGTATAACAAATTATGACATGTTGCAGGATGGGTGTAAAGACTACATATATATAAACGAAAATCTCACCAAGCACAATTCAGATCTGCTGTGGAATGCTAAGGGGAAATCAAAAGAAAAAAATTATAAATTCAATTGGGTTAAGAATGGAAACATTTTTGTAAGAAAAAATGAAGACAGTAGAGTAATAAGAATTAAGTCTGAAGATGATTTAGAAACAATTAATTAATTAAATATTATGTAAATTTAAAATACAATTATGGACTGTTCCTTCATTAACAATTTAGAAATCCAAGAAACCAAAATTATAAGTGATAAAAATAACTTAAATAATCATATTGAATTGAACAAGGAAAAATTTAACATAATTCATTTGAACATAAGATCTATTCGAAAACATTGGGATGAACTTTGTGAATTGATCAATGACAGCATAAGCAGATAACACACTACAAATTTTATTTCCCCAGCAATAAACCCCCTGTACCCATGAATGAAAAAGTGGAGTCTACATATTAAAATGTAATAGTTGCAGTTCTGCATATGTGGGACAAACAGGTAGGAAGTTTTCCTGTAGGCTAGAGGAACACCTCAGATCTTGGAGACTTAAACAAGATCATTCCACATTTGCCAACCAGCTTATTCAATATAACCACTCTTTCGATCCTGATACTAATTTCAAAATTCTACATTTCGAAAATAAAGGTACCAAATTAAATATATTAGAAAATTTAGAAATCTTAAAATTATGCAAAAATCCCAACCTTTCATGCCTTAATGAACAATCAATAGTAAAATCCAGCCCCATCATAAATTTATTAATTGACTAGCTTTACCATCCGTTCATTTCCTCCCTAACCTTCCCGCAGTTTGCATTCGTACAGCGTACGATCAAAATGGCGTCATACGTTGATGACTTTCCATAATTATGGGTTTAATCTGTGTTACTTGGGTAAGTACCAATTTTAAATATTTATTTCATTGTTGACTGTTTATATATGATTTTGTTGACATGTGTAATTTGTTTAAAAATTGTAGAACCACTGATGATGGGAAGAGTGTTCCCGAAACACGTGTCTGACTACATGTAATCACATTAAAATTACATTGAATACTATTGTGGTAGATACCTCATTCACCCCAGATATTTTATCTGAATTATTCAGATTAGTTATTCAGATTAATCAGAATTACAGATGGAGTGCAACCTCTCACGGGTCCTAGTCAAATGTAATGTACTGATGTTAATATTGTTTTAATATGTTTGTGGTTTTATGGACTTTTATAATTCTTTGACGAGATGTAGACTGTACCTCATGTGTGTTATGTTGATGCCTGAAGATGGAGACTAGTGACCTCCGAAACGTGATTATGAAATTTGGTGTTGTTTTATAAAGGACTTTTATGTAAAATGTGAAGGATATGAGCAAATATAAGTGTTTATAATACAATAAAGCAGTGGCGGCTCGTGGTCATACTATTAGGGTGTGCAACGCCTCTCTTCTGTCTCCATTCCTCCCACCCTCTCCCTCTCTCTCTCTCACACACACACATGCCCATACATACAGGCATACATTACAAGCATACACATATATTCATTAGCATAAATAATGACAATTAAAAACAAGGCATCTTATGAAGTTTGATAACATGTCGAATAGTTTCTTTTATCAGCAACGAGGGTTGGCCAGATTTCTTTTCACTATACCCGCTTCGACTTCGCTCGGCAAGGACCCCTCCGAAATATTTACTACTTGCGTCGTGTTACCGCATGATTCGGCACTACCAGGGCGGTTTTTCAAAAGTTGTCAAGAAACACATTAATTTGAAACTTTTTTACTCGCACTTTTACTATATTTTCCATAAACTCGCCGAACAAATTTAAGGTTAAAAGTACAAGTTTCTATACCCAATACTCAAAAAATCTGGATAGTTTGCCGTCTACACTGCTTGACGAAACAAAGGCTGTGTCGCTTCAGTAAATGCTGTTTCTTTTCAGCAATTTTTCCTGTGACATTTTCTTTGATGTCATTTTAATATTTTCGACGCTATTCATTGTCAGTTGTACAAACATACTACACATAAAAACGAACACTAACTTTGGTTTTTCAAAACGCATTAAAAAGTAGCTTACTACATACGTTTACACAATACATTTAGGTTTCCACATGCTTCGGAATGGATTTGTAGTTGCAACTCGCTTTAAAATAACATTCGATTAACACACTACTTATGAATGCAGCAATGCACAGCAATGCGTTTGCGTTTCGCGCGCTACCGAAGAATTGCTTTGGAAGGGGTGAGAGCTCATTTAAGTGGAGAGATATCTCGCACTTTCTTCGTTCAATGTCACACTTACTTCTCTTAAAAAATTGTGCTAGCCGAGTGTTACATCTTCACCACATGTCAAGGCACTTCCAGAGGTCGCCACTGCGTCTGCGCAGAATTGTCCGCACTGTTCGGAGTCTGCTCCAAGCGCCCATAAGCGACCATTGTTCCCCCTCTTTCCCCTCCAGGCCCGCGGGACCCATCGACACACTCGGCTCGTTCGCATTTGCCGAGTGCGCTCTAGCTGGCTGTCGCGAAGGACATCAATGAAGGATTGTCAATCGCAGCTCCCGAACGGCGCGTGTTTTGAAATACCATGTTTAGGAAACGCTCTGAGAGGACTTGTATTCCCTTCTTGTTAAGAAATGTTTAATAAAAATTGCATCACAATTGTTTGGGTGTGCACATGCGAACGTGCGAATACCCACGAGCCGCCACTGAATACCACGAACCACCAAAAATAAAGCCTTATTTTTGTATTAAATTGATATATAAATATACGTATAAAACATGAAATACGAGAATTCTCTATATTTACTTGAAATTATAATTATAATAAAATAAACAGTGCAATTATATACGAGGGGCAAGTAAAAAATAAGGTTCCCAACGCTGTACATTCGCCACGCGAGATACTAGGAGAAATCCGGCAACACCGCCTTCATTGTTGATCCCCCCCACTCCATTCCAACTACCTGGAAGATCACTGCGAAGCTTAGTGCCAGTCTAACAGCCATCCGCGATGGAGCCCGCAATCGCCGTCACCGCCAGGTGTGAAATCCGTTCAGTGATTCGATTTTTAAACGCGAAGAACTTTACACCTATTGAAATTCATAGACAGTTGGAAGAAGTTTATGGCAAAGCTTGCATCAGCGTCCAGCACGTCCGAAAATGGTGCAGGGAGTTCTCCGAAGGACGCACAGACGTTCACGACGAGCAAAGGAGCGGGAGGCCATCGGTGTCCGACGACGTCGTGGCGAAGATTGAGCGCATTCTCCTCGAGGATCGAAGAGTAACGCTTCGGGAGCTGGTTGATCAGGTTCCTGAGGTTTGTGAAAAAATCATCGACAACATTTTGACCGAAAAACTTGGTTATCACAAGCTGTGTGCGCGGTGGGCCCCGCATATGCTTTCAGAAACCCACAAAGACAATCGCGTCAAGTGTGCCGAGGGGTTTCTTCGAGAATGCGCCGAGAATACTGAAGAATTCTTGGACTCCATTATTACGGGAGATGAAACGTGGTGTCACTACGTCACTCCGAAAACAAAAGAAGACTCGAAACAATGGCTCCATCCCGGGTCGCCGAGGCCGAAGAAGTTTAAGCAGACGCTGTCCGCAGGAAAAGTGATGGCTACGGTGTTTTGGGACCGAAAAGGCGTCTTGCTTACCGAGTTTATGCCTAAAGGGACCACAATAAATTCGGACAGGTACTGCGAGACGCTAACGAAACTCAAAAGAGCCATCCAAAATCGCCGGAGAGGAAGACTGAGCAAGGGCGTTAGGTTGCACCACGACAACGCGCGACCGCATGTCTCTCGACAGACCACCGCCCTACTGGACAAATTCGGCTGGAAATTGCTTGATCATGCCCCCTACAGCCCTGATCTTGCTCCCAGCGACTTCCACTTGTTCCCGAAATTGAAGCAACACTTGGGTGGACAAGGCTTCAGTACAGATGAGGTGAAGGAAGCGGTCACCAAGTACATTGGCGGCCTAGCGGCGGAGTTCTTCGAAGCGGGTTTTCAGAAGTGGATAACTCGTCAGAAAAAATGCGTTGAAAGATCTGGCGACTATGTAGAAAAATAGTTTGAAATACAAGCTTTCAGATGGTATACATATTTATTGCAATAAAAAATGCCTTAACCCTGAAAAAAATGTGGGAACCTTATTTTTTACTTGCCCTTCGTATTATGCGGGCACCGTAAGAGACATAATTAACAAAAACTTTTTACTGGCCCAGCGTACCCCAGCGTGCTAACTTGTATCACCACTCCCGGCATCTGCTGTGGCCACTCTCGCAAACCCCCTAACGGATCAGCAAAAGTGCCTCCGCACTGCGATTTAGCCCAAACTCGAATGCCAACGGTTTACTTCATCGGCGTCTATCGCGAGGAGTCACGTAACAGACCTCCCACGCTGAAGACCCGCGGACCTCGTCACCTCATTACAGAGTTTTGGGACGGTCGCAAAATGGGGCCCGCCGACAGCTGCAGACGATCTGGCCTCACACATCATTCTGCGCTAGCTGACCCCCAGATGTTCCCAGACACGCCCCCGCAGGCCTGCACCCTCGAAGCGACCGCTCCGGTTGCACCGCCAGCCCTACTTTCTTGTGAAAGTATGGAGTAATGATGTATCCATTTCTGAACAGGAAGATTTTTCTCCAATATTTTGAGTAAAAAAATTGAAAAAGAAATATCTGGCTTGAATGAGGCGCAGTGGTTTTAGATTGGGACGATCCTGCTGACTGTTAAGACAAATTATTGAGAAATGCAGAAGTAGGAACATAGATCTTTTCCAGACATTTATAGATCATGAAAAAGCCTATGATAATGTTCCGGGAAGTAAGTTATGAGAGGCAATGAGAAGAGTAAATATAAAATAAAAGTGGATCAGCATTTTCAATGATTGATTGATTTTTTCGTGTTTCTGGGTGCGTCAACTGCTTCGGTCATTAGTCCCGTTAGTGTAGTACATGTTTTTTTCGTGGGACATGGCTGTGATCTTCCCCCGCTGGATGGCGAGATCCGGCACCGACCTACCATCGGCTAGTGGGGTTTTCCCCTAACCAAGACTCTCCCACCAGCGGGGCACCGCCCCAGCCGGGACAAGCTCTAACCTCCCGACCGGTCTCCCGGAATATGTAATAGTGGTGCATGTTAGTGTAAGTGTGTAAGAGAAGAGGAGAGGACAAGGAAGAGGAAGGACAGATCGCGCGCGGTCCGTGGCCCGTTTGGTAGGGTACTGCTCCGGCATTCGCCTGGTGTTGATCGGAGAAACCACGAAAACCACCGATCAGAGCAGCCGGAATTCCTCCTCCTAGAGTTCTCCTCCAGACAGCGACTGAATTCGACTTAGCTTCTGAAAAGCTAGTGTCGAAAATCCTGCCGCCGCACACTGTGGCCAAATGACCTAATTCCTGGCAAAAAGTACAAAAATAAATTTTGCGAAACTGTACAAATAGCACATGGAAATGAAAGTTAACAGTCCGGCTGTTACGATACAGTCTATGATGGGGAGGGGAGAGAGCGACTGTTAGCAGAGGACACGGACATGTCCAGACACGCACCGTTCAGCCTCGGCCGCTCATGTTCCGTCTTGAATCTGTCAGTTCTTGCCCAGCGTCGCTTTCGATTAATTATTACGCTTTAGCAGATTACTGGTAAGCATCGCATCCCCAGAAGAAGTTTATGCCTATTGCGACCATTGGTGTCCTTTAAAACATGGCGTCAATACAGTCAGGTAAGAACATTCAACATTTGTGCAATTTTAAATTATATCAGGGCATATCATGTCGGAAATTTTAATGTTTACGAATTCCTTAGGACGTGTTCTTGTCGAAAATGTAAAAATATGTTGCGCATGTGTGCGCCATTTGAAATTATGTCACTTTATACGAGTAGTGAACGCAATGTCAAAGTAGTTCTGTGAACACACGAACATAAAATTAGTTTCTTTTAAAATTAAAATTAAATCATTAATTATTTTGTCATGTTTACGTAACATTTTCATACAACATACCGTCAAGTGGGGTGTATCTGGACCAATGTTTAGAATACAAAAATAACATGAATTATGATTTTTTTTAAATTTACTAAGTACATTATGTAAGTATAATTTGTTAAGTATAGATTGCGCAACAATTGGAATTGATTTACTTATTTGTTTACCTCTGTACTTATGTTTTTATTAGTCTTGTGTCTTCCGAAAGGTACGTATTTTACAAATTTTTATCTAAAACTTTTCTAATAAAACTTGCTAAATAAACAATATTTGAAACATAATTAGTCTATATACCTAGGATAAATATGTATATATAATAGATTTAATTATTTAATAATTTCAATAACTTTGATGAATGAATTGATAAATCGGACATCGAGTAGTGAAGAGATGCATGAATTGAGATTATTAAAGTTAATCAAACTATTTTTAACTTTTTGAAACACTTTTTGCAATGTAATTATTTTTAGAGTTTGTACATCCATATCCTAGAAATAATTTCATTATTATTAAATTTATTAATTGTTTAATTTAATGTTTTGTTTAATTTTTTTTCTTTTATTAAAATTTATTCACATTTTGTTCCAAAAAAATAATGATTATAACTTCCTAGAATAAAATATTACTTTTCAATTGATGTTTTCATTGAAATTTTATTATAATACTTCTTGGACCAGATTCACCCCACGAGAGGAGTTATTTACACTGTAATATTCAATTTATTATTTCTTTATTATGGAAACTTATTTTCACCTAATTATCATTCATTTTATTTTAAAATAGTTCAAAGAAACTTACAATGTAACAATTTTTTGGTTATTACTACTTAACTACCTATTTATTACATATTACTTTAATAAATTAGCTTTTTTGGACCAGATTCACCCCCATGACGGTACATAATTCTAGCTATCAGGACAATTATTTTAGTGGCTGTCAGAGCAATTGCATTTATATCTTATTTTCTTTGTAGGAGCGGGATCAACAGACGTATTTATAACTAGAAGAGCTCTTTTCGATCAAATGAAACAATCTGAACACGTACGAATAGATGACCAAGTGAAATGTATGAAGGACTACGTTTTAGGAAGAACACAGTGTCCAGAAAACTTTATTCCACAAATTAATAAAAATCTTTCATTCTTTATGTCTGATTTTAAAAAGAGATGGCAAAAGAGCAATAGAAAAAGAGATAGGTTTCTAATAAAAAATCAAAAGTGGTTAGATGCAGCAATTAGTTTTCCAAAATATGAAAATAATGTAGGTGCAAAGCAGGGTCGACCTAAAAAAAGCTTCCACGATTCGTCTGACAGGACAAAGCGACAAAAGACAGAGACAATGAGAAGTGCGTATTCACACGAAGAGCTAGCCTTTGCTGCACACATGAGTTTGCGTTCTTCGGGTCTAGTAGAAGCTTCGCAAGTAGTGAAAGAAGTTACTGCATCATCACCGACACGAGCAGCCAAATATCGGAAAGCTTACAAAAATATGAGTGCTCCACAAACATCACAACTTACGGGAACTGAAGCCCTTGCTATGTGTGTTGATGCTCAGCTTACTACACATCAATACAACATAATACGAGCCAAGGATAAAATCAGATTCCCATCCTACAAGAAAGTGCAGGCGGCTAAAAAAGAATGTTATCCACCAAAAGATAACATAATAGTGACAGATACTGCAGCTGAAGTTAAATTGCAAGCTCTTCTTAATCATACCGCGTCTCGCCTACTAGAAGCTGAAAAAGAAGCTTTAGAAAAGCAAACAAAGAATTTTAAAAAATTACTCTTGATCTGCAAGTGGGGCTTTGATGGATCCGCACAGTCACAATACAAGCAGAAGTTTTCAAGTAATCCAAATGCCTCTGATGCAAATGTTTTTATTTCCTCGTTCGTACCCATAAGGTTGATTTCAGGCGATTCAGAAGAACAAGAGCCGAATGTGATTTGGCAGAATGAAAGAACATCTTCCACGCGGTACTGTCGACCTATCCGATTTCAATTTCAACATGAAACAGCAGACCTCTCAAAAAAGGAAAGAGACTACATAGAAGGACAAATAGGACAGTTACAGCCAATGGCTCACGTTCTGAACAGCAACACTCGAATTGAAATAAGATACAGAATGCTTTTCACAATGGTGGATGGAAAAGTATGCAACGCACTTACTGAAACCACATCTACTCAGAGATGTTTCATTTGTGGCCTCACGTCAAAAGACTTCAATAACATTGAAAAAGTTCTACGTACGGACATAGTAGATACTTCTAGACTGGAATATGGATTGTCGGTGCTTCACGCTCGAATAAGATTTTTCGAGTGTTTGCTACATCTCAGCTACAAATTACCATTGAAAAAATGGCAAGTTCGTGGAAATGAAAATAAGCAGATAATGTTAGAAAGAAAAAAAAATATTCAGGAAAAATTTAGGAGTGAGATGGGGTTATTAGTTGACAAACCAAAACCCGGATTTGGAAGCACCAATGATGGCAACACATCCAGGCGTTTCTTTGAAGAACCGGAATTGTCAGCAAGCATTACTGGAGTTGACATTGACATCATCAGAAAATTCAAAACTTTGTTGCATGCGATTTCTAGTGCTCACGAAATCGATGTAGAAAAATATCGCGTGTATGCTCTGGAGACAGCTAGGCTTTTCGTTGAAAAATACAGCTGGTACCCCATGCCTCCGACTGTACACAAGGTATTAATTCATGGGCCAGACGTAATTGAACATGCCTTGGTACCGATTGGGCAACTCAGTGAGGAAGCACAAGAGGCAAGAAACAAGGAATTTAGAAAGTATAGAGATTCTTTTTCTCGTAAGATTTCTCGAAGTCAAACAAATGAAGATATCCTGAACTTATTGTTGATCTCATCGGATCCGCTTATCTCTAGCTTAAGGAAAGTTCCCAAGAAGAAGGCAGCCATTTCTGAAGAAAACATTCTACAGTTGTCCGTATTAGATGTTAGTTCTGCATCAGACAAAATCAGCGAATTGTCAGAGAGTTCAGACGAATCTGATGAATCTACTTCAACATTATAAATATGTTTTAATGTGTTTAACTGTGTTTATATTAGGTTTCAGTTTGTGCATATCATTAATAAAAGATCTTACTACATGCTGAAGTGTTTATATCGTCATTTATAAGTACGAGAACGAACAAAATGTTTTCTGCCAAGAATGAGAGCATTTGGCCACAGTGTGCGCCCGTCAGGCCTCGAATCTAGGACCTCCCGGTCAGAGGCGCTGCAGTGACATCAGTTGATATACTGAGCTACCGCTACCGGTAGTATTTTCAAGAAACTATATAGGAACAATGAAGCGAATATTAAAATTGGAAAAATGGAAACTCGAAGTATATTTGTAAATAAAGGTCTTAAGCAGAGATGAGGCCTATCGCCAATTTTGTTCAAGATTTACCTTGAGCAAGCTCTGCATACATGGTACAAAAAGTGTCCAGGCATAGGAATTGAAATTGGAGACGACAACCTTCACTCACTCCTGAACGCGGATGACCAAATATTAATTAGTCAAGATGATGAGAACAATGCATATATGCTAAGGAAATTAAAAGAATACTACAAATGGGGTTTAGATATAAATTTCAATAAAACCAAATGCATGTGCATTGGACGATCATTAATCGTTTGGTGTAGATAGTGATACAACAGATGGTGATACAATTAAATCCTGTAACAACTTTACATACCTTGGCTCAATAATAAGTAACACTGGCACATATGATAAGGATATTAACTCCAGAATAATAATTGAAAAGAAAACAACAAAAACTCTACATAGTGTGATATGGAATTGCAATATCCGAAAAGAAATAAAAAAAATAATATTCCATACCGAGGTAGAAAATACAGTCCTTAATAGAGGACAAATGTGGCCTCAAAAAAATCAGACACAAAATACGAACAGTGGAAATGATCTATATGAGAAGGTTCCCACATTTAACACAGTATGAAGTTTTTTGAAAACTCTATAGATTCTTGTGAAAAAACTTCAAGTTTACAGTAACGCTTAACACCATTTTCTTAAAAACAGCTCCAAACTTTTCAATGAAAATTGAAATTTAGGATGAGGTTATAGCATTCTTTAATATTCTTAAATTAATATATGGTTCTACGACTTGGAAACCAAAAAGTTGAGAAAATTTCAAAAAAATGTAATTTGGGCGGCGATGGATGGTAGTAGGCAAGATTGTACAGTACCAGTCCACAAAAAGGAAATTAGAAAACTTTACTACGAGAAAGTCTGTGCCGTTCTGTAGCACCTCTAGTTTACTTTCTCGTATACATACATATATACAATGTAATATAAGTAGTATAGAGAAAGTTAAATATTGCTGCGGAAAAATCTATTTTGATGTTTCACTGCAAATACACATTTTGGGGTCCGCTGATAAGGAATAAGGGTTGTTTTTTTCTTATCCTGAATGTCCGCCTGTCTGTGAACACCACTAGCACCTAAACCGTGCATGGGATCTTTTCCAAAATTAAGAAACCCTTGTCCATCTGGTTTTAGTTGAAGCTTTGAAATTTTGAAAAATATTCTTTGAAATTTGTGACTACTTACATGAAGCCCTTAAGACATTTTCAAAATTTTCTCAAAAACTGCTCCAAATTTTTCCTGTAGAAATTGTGCCTAGGAATGTGCGGAGAAAAACACAAATATGGGTGGTAGGGTCTCACCTTCGAAGCGCAACAATACAAACTTTTGTACTCATCTGCTAAATATGTCATGCAGGGAACTTTTGGACCTACCCTCGCATTTACCCGCGTATTTTCGTTCCTATACATATTTTCCGCAGCAGCTAGTTGCAATGACTTTTGCAAAAATTCTGAGTTAAAGGACTTTTTATTTAAAAAGAAGACCACGTAAAAGCACTGTACCCTCTCAGCCTCCAAAAAATTCTGTACATCACAGTGATTTCTGATCAAATCAGAAAGAAGCAGACAAATAATCACAATGTAACATGACAAATGTTTCAGTGTGCTGATAATATAACGATATAATGAGATTTCAAAGAAAAGGCAACTGAAATTCCAAGTAATTTAATGGAATTTGAGACCTATTTTGATTCTAAATAATAAACATCACATACATCAATAAAAGCATCACTACTACAACCTGATTGGCACTTATTCACCAACTATTTTTTGGCAGTGACTGTTCTCTTATAAATTCATGAAACTAAAATATGTAAACTCCAATTCAAAATGTGATATACAGAACAATCTTAACATTAAAATGTACTATATATCCAATTTTAGTCACATTTTTTCTTTTGTCAACACAAAACTATTAGGAGAAATAAACTTTCAGCGATGGATAAGTTCTGCTCTTTATAAATGTTTTTAAAACAGAAAAATATTAATATCAAAAACTAAGTTCTAAATAAATCTTTAATTCAAAGAGACACCTGTGGGCTTAAACTTGTCACAAATGGTACTGAAGTAAACTGGCCAATAGCAAAGGTGACCACTTATTGGAGATCATGAGATCATGAAAATTGACATCCAAACTAATTTTGCTACTTGCAATTCATAAGTTACATATGCTTCATTTGTCAATAATTTTTTTTTACACTTAATTAAAAAATACGGGAAGCATTTTTGCAAGCGCACACTTACAAAACCCTTTGTGCACAAAATCATTCAATTCCATTTTCAACACTTTCTTTGCAGAGGAGCAATTCTACGCAAAAATATGTGTGTCAAGAGAAAACACATCCCAGCACAGGAAGATAACAAACCAGTTATTATCTCCACAGTTCTTTTTCTTCAAATAGTAATATATCTCAAAATTTCAAATAAGTCACATTTGTGTGCTCTTCTGTTATTATTATTAAAATGGACAGGAAATTATGACCATCTAATACAGATTAATCAATAAGATATACTTGGTAACTGACTGAGGCCAAATGGCCTTAAAAAAGGGAATATTAATGCATGTATTACTCAAAAATCCATCTTTTCCTTAAAAAATGGCAGTAATAAAAGGGACTAATTAAATGAAATGACAATTTCAGCAAGTTGCACAGTAATTCTGTAACTCACATCAAGTAAAACACCAATTAAGTATTCTTACACAATCACCACATTATTTTGTTCTCGATAATTGTTATGAGGAATCCTAACAACTAACACCAAACCGTAACTGCTACAATGTTGACACTAACATGATTTAAGAAGATTCCAAGTGCAGAGCAAATTATATGCCAAGTGCAAGATTCCAAGTGCAGAGCATATTATACTCTGGCATGTTTTCCATTCGACATAGTTTAATGAATGCCCCAAAGAGGTGAGACACTAACAGATACCATGAACAAACCAGGAGCAACTAGCAAGCACAAGTGATTTTGATAGACTTCAATACAATGCTGAAATCTAGTTCTTATGCCTGTACCACAGATTATTGAAAGTAATAACTTATCACAAAAATTACAGAATAGAAGTACTACATCTTCATTTTACTTTTTTGTTCTTCAAAATTTCTCTGAAAACAGACACTCTAAACTATGAACTTCTTTGCTTACCACTGGAACACTTGGCATGTCTCATGCACACACACTTCACAAATTGACCAAGAGAAGCACAGAGATATGCACGGAGAATATAAATAAATGGAGAAGTTGGCTCTTCTAATAGGAACCATCATATCAAGATCTGCAAATTAACAATTTTGTTTAATTGGAGAAACATTCCATTACACAGAAGTATGAAATGAAAGGAAACATACCAGTGTACTTAATCACGCATAACTTCAAATGTGCAACACTTGATAGAAATTCACTCTTGATGTGGAATTTCCACTGATTTTTTAACACAAAACCACTTTTAAGGATTTCTAAAACGCATTAGCATCTATTCTTGTAGTTTCAAAATAATAAATGAGATCCACATCCTGCAGTACATCAAATTGAAAGCTCATACTTCAGATATAACAACAGATACAAAAAGTCTGCTGCCGGAAGCTTGGTAAGTTTCTATCTTTTATCCAAAATAAGCTCAATCAAAGATTAAGCTCACACACAAATCTTTTTCATTTTGATGTTTGGTAGTCCAGTTGTTGAAAATTCTCTTGAGTAACTCCATTTTTGCCTAAACAAAACAATTATGATATTTAAATAACAATCATAATTTCAATTATGAAATCATAATTTCTGCTAGATATAAACACATTGCAGGTCTCCTTCATATTGCATGTAAAGAAAAATTATTTCCAACGACAAAATATAAAAAATTTGATACAATATGCAAATGAACCCCTTAAAGCCCAAGTGATATACCTTACATTTTGCTGCTTCAAAGATATCTTTTCCTAGTATTGTTATAGAAAATGTAGCAATACATTTTTGTATATTTGTTGTTCATATGTGTGGTTAGAACACAATACATATTTAGAAAGGTTCACAAAGATTTAAAAACAAATTTTGTCATTTGTATACATATTTCTCCAGACTGAAGATAAACATTATCATATTGATATGAAGGAGTTATTCTAAGAAAGGACCAGTTAAACAGGCTGGGAGATTAATGTAGGGTGATGACATCATTTACAAATGAGCTCACTGTAAATGAACACACTGACCAAATTAGTGCATTGACAATCTGCGATTATATTGCCAACAATGGCCAAGTAGTAGCTGTCAAAGCAGTCCCTTCTTACAGTAATCTCTCTCTAATTTTGTTCAATTTTAGATTTGGTACAAGCACCTAGACAACAGTTGTGATATGCAGAGGTGAAGGAAAGAGAAAAAAACATGAAATGCAGTTAACATTGAATTTTCAATTATTTTTTTTTTTATTAATATCCACAATGAAATGGACAACATGACAAAGTGGAGAACACAAGAAATTAAAATTCTTGTTCAAAAAATGCATTTTTGGAACATCCTAAGAACATATCCAATCTGAAACAAATTGAACATAAAATCATGGACCTAAGTTACATAATTTGTAATTCATCATCGGTCATAATCAACATCAATATTGTCTTTAATATTCAGTGGCCCAACAACTTCAACATTATCAAAAGTAAGAAGACAATTAAAGGAGTGGTTTTCAACAGACAGTAAACAGGGCAGTGTTCTGCATCTGCTTTTCACTTTTATAAAGGACCAGTCGTTAGCAGTACAAATTTATCCAAGGCATGTTAGCCAGAGAAACTGGGCATCCTTTTTTAGATCCTCACTTGAAATGCAACTTGTGAAATGGCATGTACTAAGAAGTAGTTTCTTTAAAAAGAATTGTGAATGGTTCCATCTTCAGTACTTACTGAATATCTACAGCCAACTAAGAAAATTAAAAAATTTTACAGGTAAAATAGACCAATACCCAATTCTACCACTTTGGCTGTCAACAGACATGGTTCCAGCATTGACAGAATAAACTTTTGTTGCTACCTACGTGTTTGCCAAGTAATTTACAATTACACAATTTGTTCTGTTAATAAAATGTTACTTTCTGAACACTTATTATCAACCTAATTTTTAAAAAAATATGAAAAATGGAATATCACCACTTGGACTTCAAGAGTCTCCATTATAAATTAGTCCTCATGCAAGAATAAAGGCCAATTGTACTATACATCATAATTTTTTTTCTCAATCTATCTTTCACAACCACAAACCTTGATCATTGCTATCTTACTAAATCATGATCAATTCCAATTTCTCTATTACATCATCCAAGTAATGGCCTCATGTACTTGTTGTCAGCTTCAAAACTAAAATGAATTTTGTAAACTACTTTTCTTTCTAATTAAGTAATCATCAGTGTACTAATGCTTTCATTTGAACACTTCCAAATAATGGTTTTAGCAACAGATGACATCACACTACCAATCATGATTATTCCGAGAAAGATCTAACCACATCCTCTTTAAAAATTTAGAATCCACTGGTTAATGTAAATTGACGATAGTGTTGTAGTAATTCTGTTACTCTGCGTAAGATCAATCACTCATGAAACTTGGATTTAATTTCGAAAATTTCTACATTTCAATCAAAATGATGAACGATAAACACCAGAAACTCTTTCACAATACTAGTTTAAACTGCACTCGGTGACGGTACACTTCAGTTGTGAAGTCAAGTGAATTAATAGTATACAATTCATCAAAACAACGCATTTTGTAAAAGATCAATTAAGTTACATGCAAATCACGAAAATATTTCATTTTTTACCACATAACCTTTCCCCTGATATCAATCATTGATACACAATCTCAAAGTGTACTAATTATTGGCCACTCATACGGTATTACAAACACATCGTTGTCGTGAGCACTGCCGATTGCTTGTGCATCATTCGTCATTCCCTTTCGAACAAATATTTTTAAAAAAATATTTGACCACAATGTAACGTTCTTTGCAACTCACACTTCTCCAGCACGAAGCACATGTTCCTGGTTCCTGCGGTTGTGCGGTAAGCAAACAGCAAATTTTGAGGATCACAGAATTTTGAAAATGTGCACACAATTCACTTTTCCCATAGCACGTCATACGCAGTTTTAACTGTTTTCTGACGTAAAATAAATAATAAATAAATAAATAACAAACTGTAAAACGCGTGTTCCATTACCCGCCTAAATTCTTTCACAATGCTGCCCTCACAGGATATGAGAGGAACTACAAATGAACAAACGAACGGAAGTACACACCATGACAAGGAGCGTTCAATGCTCTAAGCGGTACTTTTGAATAGACGGTCCTTACCGCCACGTTTCCACCGTCAAAGAAACCAAGAAACGAATGGTGTTGCCCCGTATCATACACTTTCTCGTTAATTGTGTAGCAGTTGTGTTGTACTAGTGGTGCTAGTGGAGTGCAAGAAATGTTGAGAAAAATGTTTGTGGCATAAATCAGCAATTTTCAACGGTGACCGACTAAAAATAACACGATGAAAGGGTAATTGGAATAAAAGATGTGATATTTAAAAAGTGCTTATCTGTTTCTGTTTCAATGACTTATAATTGTGATAATTTTGGCATTTAAAATTCACGCTAATATTATGACGCACACTGATGCCTGAAGCTCATTGGCTGAAGTCGAATGCGCAAGAGGCCACCCAACTCTTTTCACCATGTATTTCCACCATGCTTTCCACCAAGGATATTCCGCTTGAGTTCGATACATCATCGATGTAACACCTATATCAACACTCAAATATAGCTGCTATAACATCGTCCAAATATCGTAATTGAAGTCCCCTGAGGTGAAGGTAGCGTACCTGGAAAGAAGGCCTTACTGATGACCTCGTGCCACTCAATTTCTCTGCGGAAACGAAGGCCGTGTCCTGCGTGGGCTGTAACTGACGGTGGCAACGCGCGATTGCTTGCTTCAGTTTCAAGCTTGGTGTTATATTCAGCGGGACAAAACACGTTGAATTCTACGTAGGCGACAGGAAGCACGCGACTGCCACAGCCTGGCGACACCTTCCGCGCCGCGCGGAAAAGTGATCAATTTCATTAGTCGCTTGCGCCATTCCGGTACCAAAAAGATCTCGTATGTTATTAGAGTAAAAGGGCCTTCGGAGGGTGGGATGAAGTTACAACATTGGAAGAGGCACAGAAGAACATCAAGACTACATTACAATCCTTAGAGACCGTGGACAAAGCAGAATCAAGTATGGAGAGAACACGAACCCTGGAGAAGGATCAAGAGAAATTACCAATGAAAAATGTACGAAGAAAACTATTGAAAATAATTTCTTTTTTTAAGAACAAATTAAGATATTGAACTTTTCAGTTCGTGCTGTTAATGTATTTTTCTCAATGTCGATATTAATAAAATCATTCTTTGTGGAGAAATTCTATTTAATTTTGACATCATCGAATCAAGTGAACAAAAAATGTTAGTTCCCAGAAGTTCACTGTAACCGGACTCGAGTGTACTTACCTTACTGCAAGGATGTTTTGGTTCTCTTCCGTTTGTATGATGGTGATTCCCTCTCTGTTAACACAAAGTAATCGGTTGATATGGCTGGGTCTCATTTTGTCTGATAATGGTTTTCAATAGCCTAAATGGTATGGTCGAACCCCTTTCCATATTAGTCACTGACTTCTCCCAAATTTTCTGAAAAATTCCGAGCGAAGAGTGCAAGCAATGAAGTTTTAAAGACGCGTTACATTCCATCTCACAGTAGGTCAATAACAGTTTTCTTGCATAATTTTTAGTCTTCAGATTTCCTGTTGCCTAAGAAGTGCTTTGTGATATCTTTTTAGCATTCCCGGAAGTATTTTTATTTTCCTCATCAGACCTCATCTATTTTAGTATCTCTCATCCATAGCAGTATCTCGGAACCAACAAATACACACTCTTTAATTTTTACCCCACTACGATTTGGAAAATTATCTTTTAGGTAATTGGAAGGCTCTACCATTTCTGTCCATACCCTTGACACAGTTCATCAGCCCCTGCTTGATAAGGGTGGAAAGTAAATAATGCAAATTATTATCAAACACATTTTTGTGCCCCGCCTCCAGACGTCTTTCAGGCCAATCACGGACACTAAGGTTTGGATCTGGCTAGACTGTCTCATTCACAAAAAAAAACAGCAGTATTTTGTGTATCCCAGGTGCCTTCCCAAAAGAACATCGATCACTTTTAAGTCCCCATATATCTTCCACGTGAAAGAATTGTAGTTGATACTATTTAATAGGTATTAGATGGTGTCATAAGAGCATTAGGATGTATTAATCGATAACATAGAAGGAAACATGAGTTACACAATTTATGAACGGACAGAAGAACTAGTTATTTCACAAAGCATGTTACACTCAAAGATGCATTTCAAATATTTCGGCCGCCTAACTATACGCGATAGCCCAAAACTGATTAGTTCTGAATTTACCATAAAAATGCTACTAGTCCACGTTCTGTTTGTGGTAACCAAAAATCTTGACCAGTGGTATCCGATTAAGGGTCGGTTTCACCAATGCTTGTTAACACGCTAACTAGAAGTTAGGAGATTTTAACGGTCCGTTAGAGAAAATACGTGTTTCACCAAACTATAACGCTTGTTAACTTTCCGTTAAAGTTAACGCACGAACTCAGTTCCGTTAGCAGCACTTAACGCCTGGTTAAGCCGATTGCAGCGCAGCGTTCGAACACACAGCAGAGAAAAATGGAGAAAACTCTGCAATATATATTGGAAGACGATGATATTTTAGAAAGCCTGGAAATATCTGTGCGCCCCCGTGTATTCAGGGACTTTTCAACCAGATTCAGTGGTACCAAACAATCGACACTAGAAATCCTGGAATTTAATTGAGCAGGATCTGGAATTTTCATCAAATAGGTCCGAAAATATTACATGTAATAGTTACATACCATTTATCACAACCAAACCATATAAGTAACAGTTTTGCATGCACATTGAAAACTTTATTATATAACCTTCATGAATGCGAATTAGGTTATGAATGGTTTCGTTCATTATACATGAAATTGTGTCACTATTCATTCTTATCAAAAAATAGGCTACAGTTTTCTTCAGACACAAGTCATTCCAAAAATTTTAGAAACTATATCACAAAATCATAAAGTTCAAAGTATGATATGAATTAATTACATAATATTATAATTAAGTTCATTATTTATTAAAAAATAATATCTCATTGTTAGAAATTTGTTTCAATTTATATTCATTTCCAGGAACGAGTCAATCGCACCAATTAATCAGTAACTTATGACTCCACGTTATTTTGCAACTGGCAGCTCCCTGCAGGTTATGGGTGACTATATTGGGGCCAGCAAATCTACGGCTAACCGTATTGTCCATAGAGTTAGCTGCGCTTTGGCTAGATTGTTGCTTTATTCTCTGTAAGCAGAGTAAACATACTCACCACAGAGTTTCCAGTTCACGGCCTTCTAAAATCAAATACTTACGCATTTTGTACACCCATTAAAGTTAACTGGCGATTAGCTAACTGAAGCCGCGGAAGCGTTGGTGAAACGGAACAAATCTTAACGGAGACGTTAACTTTAACGACTCGTTTACTAACGTCACGTTAGGTGCATGTTGGTGAAACCGGGCCTAAGTGCATTTAACACTAAATGTTTCCATGAATTCGTTTCAAAACTGAACATGTTCAATGCATTTAATTTATTTTAGCCGCTAATATATGGATGCGTATTTCAGCACTTGCCTCTCCTGAACACAGACAATATCCTCCTCTCAAAGATATTTTTTTCGAGAACATAACTCCATAGACATTCAGAAACCTTTTGCTTTCCTTGTGAAATATATACTGATGGATATGTTCAGTTTTGAAATGACCTACTCAATTGTAACTTAAAAAACCTCCTGAGATACTTTTGTATTTTGTGTACTCTAAAAGCCACAAATTAAGGCTGAACATGAAACTTAGGAAGATGCAGAAATGAAGAGAGAAATTTCCTTTGTTTTTACTTTAATTTATGCAATATATATGATGAAACGTATTGCGTTTCTGATCACACACATGCTTGAATTGCGCGGTCGCCATGGCAGTAGCCCGGCGAATCATTCCGAACGAGTCATTAGAACAGGGAAGAACGTGAGTGCCGGAGGGTCAGGCCTCATTCACAATGCAAACTTAAACGTAACGTAAGCCGTAAACTTATGCAGTAAAGTTTTCACGTAAAAACGAGCATTCACAATGGCAAACGTAAGCTGGAACGTAGGTTTTGCCTGAACCAATCAGAATTCAACATATTGATCGATTCGTTTCTAGCATTTTTTTCGACTCTCCTATCGATTTCGCCTTTTGCATTTGCGAGCAGCTGTTGCGCCCCTACCTATTGAGGCTATATGCGAACAGTAAGCTTTAAATTGTGTACCGCAAATATATTTAACGCCACGTTCAAATTTTGTCATGGAGAGAGATGTGGGCTTGCAGCTTGTGCTGTTGCAAGCTTCTACATCATTAATTTTAGAGGCGCTTTATTTAAAAAGAAGAAGGAGGCGCAGAGAAAGGCGTTGGTGGGTTCATCCCTTAAATGCAAGACGGGAAGAACAAGGGGACTTCAGTAATTTAATAAGAGAAATGAGAGAAGAAACCATTTCGAACCAACACTTCGCAACTCGTACCAAAACTCCACAAACTTCATTGCTCTACCTTTCGACTATACACACCAATACACACGCATAAACAAGAATCGATCTGGAGTCGACCTTCCTTCTCGCGGATTTTGTTGTGCATTTGTTTTTTTCATGCTGCTCTCTGATTGGTCTTCGGTAGAATACGACGTAAACTTAAACGTAGAAGCTTGGAGCTTGCGAGCTCTTTAAGTTTACGTCTCACGTCTACGTTTACGCCAAGGCATTGTGAATGATCTCGCTTTATAACCCATTTCTAGGTTTTGCGGCTACGTTACGGTTACGTTTAAGTTTGCATTATGAGTGAGGCCTCAGGCAGGTAGAGAGTGGAGAAGGGACGCCACGTTCGGTGGTGAGAAAGGGGACTAAGGAGACGGCAGGGACGGGAATTCGAATCCATCGAAGGTGACAACAGATCTTGAGTGCACAAAAATCTACCGTAACAGTGACGGAGTGATATTCAAGGTATAGAATAAAGAAATAACCGGATAAACAGTGAAAACTAGAAACATATGGGTAAATACGTGAACACGTGTGCAAATGCTATGGGATTCGTTCCCATAGCACCTGCACACGTGTTCACGTATTTATGGTGCGACATTTATTTATTTATTTAGTCAAAAACAGTCAAAAACTGTATGTGACGTATGGGGGAGAAAATCATCTGCGCACGCTTTCTTGAGTTTCAGAATCCCTTCCCAACAATTTAACTATAAATAGTTGAAAGATTAATAATAATAATAATAATAATAATAATAATAATAATAATAACAACAAATTTAAAAAAGCGAGAGATTAACATTTCAAAAACATGGATGTTGAATCAAAGCTAAAGAAAATCGAAAAACCGAAGTCTTCGTGAAAGAACAAACTGTTCGTTAAATCAATATTTCTTCTTGATTGTCAATATATGTTTACAAATAAAAGTATCCAAAGTTTTTTATGACAATCATTTATTTCAACAATTGCACAACGTTTCGTAACTCGTTTTGTTACATCATCAAGTGCTGAACTTAGTGAAGGGAACGCTATCCCATTGAATTAGAGGAGGCTTTGATAGCAATGTGTATCTCAGTGCTTTTGAGGACAATCATATTTCGTCATTGCAGGTCTGCTTGACAGTTTTAGCCAAGCAATACCAGTGCTGAACTTTGTGAGCTCCCATTGAATTCCCTCCCTTGCTGCAGAGGATAATTCAATGGGATAGCGTTCCCTTCACTAAGTTCAGCACCTGATGATGTAACAAAACGAGTTACGAAACGTTGTGCAATTGTTGAAATAAATGATTGTCATAAAAAACTTCGAATACTTTTATTTGTAACCTGTTCGTTACATGGGCAATGAAACTTGAGTGGCGTGTGAATATTGTTCGAATGGACGGTAGCCTGGCAATAACACGTGCAATTAAGCAAAGGTAAAGGTGCAAAAACAATTAAAATAAGAGGGCATGGAGTATGGACTTGTTTTAAGCAATTACTACGCGCAAAAGATAACCTTAAATTGTATGCTGCGAAGTGCGGAAACTCGACGGCAACTGGTCGTTTCCCCACTGCTGCAAGGCAGTGAACGATGGCGGTATGGGTTAATGTGAGCGGCCTCTGAAGGTCACCGTGCTCCTCCCTCCGGCCACTTAGGGGGTCGACGGCGGAACAGGAGACGCCGCCGGCGCCGAGGCCCAGGACGAACCGTGAGATCACCTCTGAGCGAAATTCATTTCCCCAGATTTGTCAAGATAATGCGACCGGATGGGATGGCGAGAGAATGCGGGAGGAAATAGCAATTGGATCATGTTCTATTTAAGGAGTCGTACTCGGAAATAAATAATTACGAGGGTGAATTATTTTGTCCAGTATGTTCAGGTTCAGTTCAGAATCAGTTTGTATGTAACACATGTTTGTAGTTAAGTTCAATTATGCTATGATTCCAGTATTCAATCAGTACAGAAAGGGAGCTCTCATAAGGTATAGAAGGAATCCAAGTAAAGAAAAAATGTATAATAATATTCGTGAGAATTAATATTGAGCTTCCCGATGGTTATATTCTAAATGTGTGTATTTTGTGTGTTTTCCGTGTTTGTGCAATTCCCTATGAGCCCATTCAC
Source organism: Teleogryllus occipitalis (assembly GCA_011170035.1). Classification (NCBI taxonomy): domain Eukaryota; kingdom Metazoa; phylum Arthropoda; class Insecta; order Orthoptera; family Gryllidae; genus Teleogryllus; species Teleogryllus occipitalis. Next base: position 86,352 of record BLKR01009753.1, read on the forward strand.
GAAAAGGAACACCCGTTCCCTTTTAATAAAATATTTGTTGTAAAGAACCAAAATCTTGTCCATCATTATGTGCATATATATATATATATATATATATATATATATATATATATATATATATATATATGTGTGTGTGTGTGTGTGTGTGTGTGTGTGTGTGTGTGTGTGTGTGTGTGTGTGTGTGTGTGAGTGACCCTCATTTTTTTGTTTTAATTTCAGGTCGCACCCCCACTTTTTTCCTTTTATTGTAAGGAAGAATTTAAGAGCCCATTTGTTTAAATCAGAAGTTGGCAACCCGTGTCTCATCGCCGCTGAAGTGGGAAGTACGCCGGTGTATTCTATAACTCGCTAATTCACGTTTCGCTCCGCCCTGCGAGGGCCACGGTCAGGTCTAGATGATGTCCGGGTGAACTGCGAGTATAATTATAGCTTCTAATTTGAGACGTGGCGATCGAAACATTTATTTAATTGGCAGTGAGTGTCACCAAATTACAGGAAGTAAGGTTCCATCAAACCGACAAGAACAATCTGGGCTATTTTATAATTCACGTGAGGTAAAACTGCCCCTTCGTGAAAGTGCAAATTAAGTAGTGCGATAATGCCTCATTTTTTGGGAGAAGGCCAGGATTTCTACAAGAGCAACTCCTCATTGTGTAGAATAAAATTATAAAGATGTACTCTCACTGGCGCAATCTTAAAAAAATTCCAATCATTCGTCCGACCCGCGGAAAGAACTTGAACGTAAGTTTATTTCAGATTTAAATAATTTATTTGATATTGCTCAATCGAATACTTTAGAAATTTTAAACATTGAAGAAGATAAAACATTCTTACATAGACAAAGAGAGTCGGGGATATTTTTGGGGAGTCGATATGTAGCTAGCAAAGCGTGAAGGGCAGTATTGAGACATAGGGAAAATGAGAAGACGGGCTAAGTCTCAATTTACTTCTGATATTACTGGTATTTGTGTAGATTCTTTCCGAAGATTCGTCAGGTGTTGATATTTCTGATCAATGTGGGCCTTCTTCAAACATTAACCAGACTTCTCTTGAAGAAAACCCAAATGAACATTTGAGGTTAGGAATGAGAAATATTGATACTTTGAAAAAACGTGGCAGGGAATGATTTTTAAATGAGGTATTGATGGCAATGCTCGATCGATGAGACAGAGAAATGCCGTTTTTATTCTCGAAACCGCACCCGAGTCTTTAGGACATAACGTAGATAAACTAGCAATCAATCGAAATACGATCCAAAGATACGGGAAGATTTTGGTAAGAAGAAGGCTACTAAGATTAAAGAATTATTTAAAGAAAATGAACCTAGTTATGTGCTTGTTCATTGGGATTGTAAATTACTATCTGCTTTACTTGCGCGAGATTTAGAAACCGAAAAGATACTTATCGGTATCGTATCAATTTCGTATATTGGTCAAGAATAGCTGCTTGGAATGCCTAAATTAAAAAATTCTACCGGAAAGGAGCAAGGTATGGCTGCCTGGAATGTTCTAAAAGATTGGGGATTAGAAGATCAGATTCAAATTCTTTGTTCTGATACCAGTTATATAAGGGCCACCCTTATATATATATATATATATATATATATATATATATATATATAGAGAGAGAGAGAGAGAGAGAGAGAGAGAGAGAGAGAGAGAGATGACGTTCCGTAATATCCAAAAAATCCTATCCGCGCATGTAACTTTCACATCGCGAGAATGCAGAATTCATAGTCGCATGCCGCAGTGGTCAGTAGATGTACGATCTTGTATCAGCTGACCACAACAGTACGAATAGATTTCGGGGGTAAAAGGTACGCATGCCGAGTCAGTCCTGGGAGAGGCAAGACGTCAAGCTTTCACTAACGTGAGAAGGCAGTCTCATAATTACTGTGAAGAGGAGCAGAAACACCTTGTTCGAGCCGCCGAGTAATTAGTTTGTCGTAGACGGCATATAGTTAGTACGAGAAGTAATCTGAATTCTGCTGTTCGCGTAGAAACTGCATAAAGCAACCATTTTATGGAAATAACTGTTCACGTAGAAATTATAAGGAGAGTGGTTGAAGCGTTGTGAATTGACAATGTATTTGGAGCATGTTAGGTGGCCGGCATATTAAATTAACTAATTTGCATAATTGAAGCGGCAAGAACTGAGCTTGTGCGAGCGGCTGTGAATCGAATGAGTATTGTAGGCAGAAGCCTAAATTGTTAATGCGCTATAAATTATTAGCAAGGGACTTGTAGCAGACGCAACAGGTTAGGAAGTGCCGTACTGCGATTGCGACTACATGTAGGATCAGAACGGGTTTCAAGGGATTGTTTGCCTTTAGGGTGAATGAAAAACAATATTCAATGATAAATAAATTGCAGTTTAATGTTTGCATACATACAAAATAGCTTGTTTTAGTGAATTTATAGTAAGCCGGAGGTCCAATGAAAGTTTATAAAGGTTATGAATGCTCTTCTTGAAGTTCACTTTACTTACAGTTTGCTGTTCTGCAAGCTCCAACCTAAGTCACTAGGCCGAATGTGTGGATGCCGTCAGACCTGAAGTTGGTTCCAGGCAATTCGGCGGTGCGAATTGGATAGCGGGCGCGGACTCAGTTGACTGGAGCGGGTTGCGGAGTTTACCGTAAATTCGGCCAGGTGACGACTGATGCACGCGAGTGGCCCGAATTTAGAGCTAACGTCTGTTGGAAGCAGGAACATTCGAATCCTTCGCGGTCTGTCTGCCTAGTGGAGCGAGTATTTATTCACTCGTCCGTTGTTGTCAGATGAGTCAACAATGGCCGTTTACGTCTCAGTGGAGCACAGTTGTAGGCTGACGCCTAAGTTCGTAAATTAGTTGCATTTTGCGTCGTGGTTCTGAACAGTAGTAGCGAACATTAGTCGTAGTAGTTTGACAGTTGTCGTTGACTAGTGAGTAGTAAAATAATAGTGGACAGAATTAGTCTGGTGTGGGAGCGAAGTTCCCGTATTTATTATTTGGGGGTGTTTAGTCCGTGGAGGGGAATCACGTGACATTGATCGCGAACCCAGGCAGTGAGACATGAAATGCCCGTGATCGGCTTCCTATTTGTTGGAAGGGCCCGGGGAGAGGAGCGTCACGTGACATTAGCGGCGATGACATGTGACGTGCCCACGATGGTTACATGCCATTTGTAATATTTGATTGATTGATTTTTTCGTGTTTTCGGGCGCGTCAATTGCTTTGGTTATTAGTCCCGTTAGTGTGGTGCATGTTTTATTCTCTTGAGATGGCGGTGATCTTCCCCCGCTGGATGGCGAGATCCGGCACCGACCTACCGTTGGCTAGTGGGGTTTCCCCCTAACCAGGACTCTCCCACCAGTGGGGCACCGCCCCAGCCGGGACAAGCTCTAAGCTCCAGACCGGTCTCCCGGAATAT